>JAEQML010068614.1:0-18143 GCA_016904865.1 Pissodes strobi | reverse complement strand
TCGGCAATAGGATCGCCAACTTATAATATATCCAAGTGGCTAGCAAACCAGTTTGAAAATTTACCTATAAAACAACAGAACTCAGGAGTACTTAATTCCTTAGATTTCATAAACAAAATTAAAGGTACGAACCTTAAGGAAGGTGAAATTTTAATCTCGTTTGATGTTTGCTCATTGTTCCCTAGTGTACCAATCCCACAGACCTTGCAATACCTTGGTGAATTACTTGATATGAACAGTTTTGATAACGAAATCAAACAAGAATATTTAAATTTAACCAAACTTTGCATGGATCAAAATTATTTTCAATATAAAAATAACTATTACCAACAACTTGAAGGCACGGCAATGGGCAACTGTTTATCGCCGTTCTTAGCTAACCTTTTCATGAGTAAATTTGAAAATGAAATCAGTCAGGAGTTCGAATATTTTCCAAGGGTATGGTACAGGTATGTGGATGACATTTTCGCGATTTTCGACACAAAAACCGCTAATATCGAAGATTTTGTAACCAAACTAAATAACCGCTTCCCCACCGTTAAATTTACTTATGAAGTCGAGAACAATGGCAAACTTCCATTTTTGGATACTTTAGTGATTAGGAACGATAATAACACACTAGAATTTGATATTTATAGAAAACGTACTGCCACTAACCGATATAGTCCTAATGACTCTTTCCACTGCGACCAACACAAATTGGCCAGCTTACATTTTTTGGTACACCGTATGGTTAAGTTTCCTCTCAGCAGAGAAAGATTTAATAATGAAAAGGAGACAATTAAGAATATAGCGAAAGTTAATGGTTTCAATACTAACTTAATAAATAGACTAGTTAATAGGCATTTGTTTAGAAAGACCATTCGTGATTCCACTTCTTTCGTCAATCAGGATGAAAATACAAAATATGTCTCGATACCATATAATCCTCAGTATACTAGAGGGCTTCAAAAAGTCTTTAAGGAAGTAGGTTTAAAATTAGTATACCAAACTCAGTTCAACATTAAGAAATTATTAGGTGGTCCAAAGGACAAAATTGAAATATTAGAAAGAAGTGGAATATATGAAATTGGATGCATGGATTGTAACCAAAAATATGTTGGGCAAACTAGAAGATCTATACAAACGAGATTCAAGGAACACATAGCTCATTTAAAGTATGGTAGAACAGAAAAATCAAGTGTTGCCGAGCATGCTTTTGATAACAATCATAGAATAACAATTAAAAATTTAAAATTAATTCATAATATAACTGATAGGAGATTATTAGACGCATATGAAAGTATGGAAATTATTAAATGTAAGAATAGTTTAAATAGAGATAGAGGGCCTATTCCGTATAGTCCATTGTATGGGTTGATCAAGCGTGACTAGTGGGATTCCAGGATTGGTTCCTTTGGTTCCGCTTGATCAAGCAAACATTTAGTATAAAAGCGAGTTAGGTAGAGTTTTAAATTTAGTTTTAATCATCTCCTGATAATGCTAACATGGTTAGTGAAACGCGCGTCGAGTGCAATAATTCTGTTTCGGTATTGTGGATAAAACTCCGTTTTAGTGCAAGTTGCCGAAGGTTCCCAACCCCAACATAGTCGAAATAAATAAGCTTAAATTGTATATAGGGGCGTAATTTTTGGTGCTTCTTGAGTAAATCTTAATACAATTTTCCCTACAATAGTTAGCGTAGCCAATAATAGGCCACTTTAAAATTTACACGAGATTTTCTGTGGCGCTCGGCGATGCCCAACTCCATATAAATTATTAATCTATAAGCATAATGACATTTTCGTACGAAGCATTGGACGTAAATCATCTTGGTAATTTAAAACAATGTTAAAATGCCACCAAAGCTTAAGCAAGTGATAGAAAAAATTACAGGAATATCTTGTATATTTTGTTTGAATCTTTTGTTATTAAATATTTGACAGCATTTTGATTCCTTTAGCAAATCCAGAAAATCTGTTTTTCACAAGTTTTAAGATTTTTTCATTCGTATCCATGGAGTTGGTTTTATGCAGGTTCTATCTGTGGTTCATGGAACTACGCATAAATAAAAAAAAGAAGTGTCATCAATTCATCATAGTTATTTATTGCTTTATTAACTTATTACAGTTGAAAAAACTATGCAAAAGCCAAATAATTCGATCCTTGGGGCCCTCAATTTAGTCTTGTATCTATCTCTTTTTCTAGACTTTGTTTTAATATTTTATTAGATTGTTATCAAAATTATATTGTTTCATTTTAATTACATAATATTTATCGCTTTACTATTACATGTTTGGGTTAGTTAGGTTTTGTTGGTTGAGCCCCCGGAGCGATCAAAGCGAGCGTATTTTGTTTCATGTCAATGAAATAATATGTAAAGCTGAATTATTGTACGTGGTTGCTTATACAGTTTGTCTATAAAATCTTATGAATACGGAGTTTCATGATCCTGTGCGCAGCCTCGTAGTCACCTTTTGTCTATAATAATGACATTTTAATCGTGATTTGAGAAAATTTGGCAAACAACTACGTTATATGTTTGTAGTTTTTTTTTATATATGTATATAGATTTTTGCGATCAAAAAATTACTTAATTTTTCACTATTACATTCCATTCTGTTCTACAAAATACATAACTAACAAAGGAAAATAACTGATTTACTTGCGCATTCTAAATTCGCTTGCTCAAGTGAAAGTGTATAATAGGTTTTTAAATTGGAACGATATATCTCGGTAAAGCAGAACAGTTTTGAAGATGTCAAATTATCTTATAAAATTCCAATCTTTCAGCATTCTCGGTATTATGGATAATAATGAGTTAGTTATCTTTTATAGCGTATTAGATATTTGAATACATAACAATTTACCGATATGAAATAAACTCTTATTTTGAATTGTTTTAATTGTAATTATGTGTTTTCAATTAGGTCGAGACATCACATTTTATATGCTAGTTCTTATTTTATCCCTGTCATGTCACTTTCCGAATTAGTTAGAAATGCAGACTAACGAAGGTAGACAGACGCACTGATTGCAGCTAAGTGTTTGCTAGAAAATCAGGTGAAGGTGAGCAATACCACCCTAGTGACAATCCAATACAACAGGAAAGTTTTCAAAATATATGGCAACGAATTGAAGGCATGTAAAACGAAAATAGCACATTATTTTACAAACTAAATATATCAGGAATTTCCATTAAATCAACCGAAATCGGCTAAGAGGCCAATTTGTCCCTCTCGGTTCTCCTAATGGATTATTATATATGTCAAAGAGTTGACGAATTCATAATTTCGAAAATAGTTCGGGATTTGCAAATTTTACTCTCACACTGCATGTCTATCTACAAGTGGCATAGCATAGCAATATTAGGCATTTTCAATTAAGAGCCTTTTTTGGCGAAATTGGCGCCTGGACTATTTAGGCACCATATATACTTCTCATTATTTCAAATGTAATATTTTTTAAAGTTTACTACTCTAAGCATTCAGCAATAAAAAATGATTGAGTATTGTATTTTAAACATATAAATATGGTGGTGATGGAAGCTTATTTTTGGAAAAATTGTCCTTGAATTATAAAAATAATTTGGTCGAGAGCAGTAATTTATGTTTGAAAACTGATTTACTACAGGTTTCGAATTTAAAATGGCAGATATTCAAAATAAATAGTGAGGATTACTGTTTAGGTGTATATAAAAGTTACTTCCCACTCATTTATGGAGCTAGAACGATCATCCATCAGTAGTATTAAAAAAAATGTTTGTCGAGATATCACAGTGATTTGAAACTTTTAAAAATAATTCCCAACATGTTATAGATATACCTGCACAATAATATTATTGCATATTAAGACAATGCTCAATGTAGCTCATGCTGAAATGGTAAGAGAGTTAGGGATTCAAATCTGACCGTAGTGTTCTGAGCTAAGTTTGAAAGACAACCATTCGTAGTTCATTTAGATTTAGAATGATACTACACGGTAGCAAACAGAAAAAAATGCCGCACCTATAGCATAATTTTTTTCATACATTTTAACTGGCTGGTCCAATGAAGTCACAACACCCTTGTAATTTTCTAATCGGAATTTAAATTTCAAAACGAAGAGGTAAGGTATTCAAGGTAGTATGAGCAAAATTTCGTTTATAGAACATGACAACTAAATTATTTTGGCATGTTCAGCCACTTTTTCTTGGGTAATGAATAAGACTCAGCCATCAGAATCAACAGGCCAGATGTCATATTAACGCTAACGCTCATTCGCGTAATGTATAGATATTTAGCATTTTCCTCGAAAACGGATTAGAGTGAAGTTTCAAATTTGACAGGTTTTTAGGCAAGACTTGAGGGCAGCCGATGGCCAATTTTACGTTTTCAAGTTATTAAGTTAAATGTACGATTTTAAGGCTTTCATACACGATAACCGCCAAAAAAATAATTAATTTTGATGACATTTTATGGGTAGACCAGTATTTTTTTGCGTGTATATTTTTGAAATAGGGCTCACTTTGGGTCTAGCGCCGAAAAAGTTCCGAGGGACGAAAAAACCGAGACGACAGTTCGATGGGGAGTTTCTAGAAAAAAGCTCTCTAAATACTTCTCTGTTTCGAAAATAAGGGGGAAATAAACTTTCGAGGAAAAATATAAAAACATCGATTTATAGGTCAAAAAAATAAAGGCTTTTAGTTTCTTTTCGAGTAAAATATTTTATTATAAAGCAGCTGATCACTTGTCTAGAATCTACGCCAAAAAAAACGTATACGAAGCCACTTTAGAAATGGTGATGCCTTTTATACAAGGTGAGCTAGCTGAATTTAAACTTTTCGCCACGAGTTTGACACTGACAAAAGATATTTAAAGTCTTATTTGGAGTACCGGGATCGATGATGCCTGGCGCCGCGCCGCCAAGAAGCTTTTCCTTTTATTATATTTAATTTTTAATATCGCTTTTCACTTCTGTCGTATAGTCTTAAGCACGCACCGGATTTTTTTTGATATCTTGAATGCTTATCACTTTATTGTGCTCTATTGTCCATCTGCGCAGGGATAGCAACCTGAACATAAAACAATTTGTTTATATTGTTTGTTACGGTAATTTTAACAATTCCGTAACATCAGGTTGTTCCGAGTTCGCTCGTATTTGTTTTTGGTTTGAAATAATAACTTTTCATCTTCAACCTATTTTGAATTACTGTCTGCACCGACCTGGTAGCAACAGTGTGGAAAATTCCGCATTAAATAGTACGAAAATATTAATAAATAATGAATTTTTATGTTGCCCATCAAGTTCATTTAAAACTAATTTTTGTCTCTTAAATATATCAGTCGATAATTATCTAGTTAATATAAAATGAAAATTAATATTATGGGTTGAATCTACATAAATACAGCAGCAGAATATTTTATTTAAAATTGTTAAATAATTTCAAATATGCAGCTCATATTTTATGCTTAAAGATCGGTCGCTTCGTATGGTGGAAAAAGGTGAAACATTTGTGGCGACTGCGTGTCGGTGCATTTTTTTTATGTGATTCTGATGGAAAGGTAGGACAGGAATTTTAGATCTATCTTGTACCGACGATCAGTGTGAGAGGTTGAGAAGGTAGGCTTGACATTTTCTTTATTTTTTTGCGTTATCTGATTTTTATTTCAAGTTTTCTATATCGGAAACTCTGGGGCCATAATAAAACTGCTAAGCTGGTGAATCTCTGATATCTGCCTACTATCGTTTCACATACCACGTTGTCTTTTGCCGTGGCTATGTTAAATAAGCTCGTGAATATCTGATATCTGTCTACTATCGTTTCACATATCACGTTGTCTTTTGCCGTGGGTATGTTTTGCCTGTAGGGCATGTGTGATAGTGGGTTTTTGAAGCTTAAGGCTCTTGGATAAGAGAAAAAAAGGGACTTGATCCTACAAGAGCAGGGTTATTGAATTTCGGATTTAGTTTAGCAACCCAACTAAAGAATCGATCAAAGTGGCCTATAGGGTTCACATTATTTAGGTGCTAGTTAGAGGTAGCATTTTTAGAAATTAATATCCAAATCTGTCTATAGTGTGGGAGACTCGGTCTAATTTTCTCTGGTATCGTTATCGGATGTTATGCGTTATATGGGGAATCAGAGTTCAGATCATAATTGTTTGTTTGTTTTGTTTCTCTATTTCTATTTAAATTTGTCATTACCTTTATTATTGAATTAAACTGATTTTTGCATTCTGATTATCTAGTTAAATTTATTGATTTCACTTTTGTTTTTGTCTGATTATTGTAATTGTGTTTTTGCTTAATTGAAATACTGTTCATGACAATATTTCTTACTCGATTTCTTAGCTTTATTTTGTTTATTATTTTTAATCTGTTCACTGTTTAATTGAAAACATAATTGCTTACAGAAACAATGCTGTGCAAATTGGCGGAGGCATATTTAATTAAATAGGTATTATAATTTTTCCTTCAGCGTGTTTTGTCATTCTTCAGCAGTGTTAATTGATAGGAATTATTTCTAGTTCTCTCCTGTCAATTTCTGTATTAAAAACCTAAGCTAAGACAAGCGCCAAATTGAAACAGAGTTGTAACAACATTCTTGGTGAACTCTTTAACTGCCTTGTGCCTTGTACTGGTTTTTTTTTTCATGCTACTGAGTCCACACGCACTCGGCCTACCAGGACAGCTTCCAGTGACGTTACAGGACAGATCCTAGGCACTACAGCAACTTCCAGTAACCCTCTCCAGGAAGCTCGGAGGAACCATAAGGTGATTAAAGTGCAGATATCACCAAGAAAATTCAATAGAATATCAAATTTCAAACCTTATTTTTGTTAGAAGGAAATCTAAATAGAATAATTGTTTTCTGAAATTTCTAATCTTTTATTTTGCTTTTCACAACAACTACACTCGAGAATAAATTTTAATCAGCATGCTCCGAACCTATACACCCTGAGCTATCTTAGCTAAAGTAATAATTAAAAAGGAAACTGCATTTATAGTTTATAGTAACAAATTGGCTTTTTATTTGAATTATAGTAGTAAAACAAATAATATAGTAAATAAACTAATGAATATTGCAACAAATTAGACAATTCAAAGTATATCTTAACAAATTGAAAGTTTATCTTAACATGCTTCATATACACTGCATTTTCTGTCAATCATTAACTAAAATCTATGTTTTAATCTCTACCTTAAAAATATAAATTTTTGTCGAAACGTTCTGAAACTTACGGAGTATATGGATAAATTTACGTGAACTTTGACAATCAATACGAGAATGTCGAATAAGGGCGCGTTTTTTCGGAATCCTCAATTTTTTTCGCGCATTGCATTTTCCATCAGCCATTAACCAAATCGGTTTTTTCATCTCTACCTTAAAAATATTAATTGTGTCGTAACGTTTTGAAATTTTCTGAATATATAAACAATTTTCTGTGGATTTTGGGAATCAACAGGAGAATTTCGAATTAGGACGCGTGTTTTCGGAATCCTCAATTTTGTTTCTACACTGCTTTTCCCACCAGCTGTTACCTAAAATCGATTTTTTCATCTCTACCTTAAAAATATTAATTTTTCATGAAACGTTCTTAAACTTACCGACTATATGAGTAATTTTACATGGATTTTGAAAATTAGTACGAGAATTTCGAATAAGGGCCCATTTTTTCAGAACCCTCAATTTTATTTGTACACTGCATTTTCCATCAGCCATTAACTAAAATCGATTTTTTCATCTCTACCTTAACAATATTAATTGTTGTCGAAACATTCTGAAACTTACGTAATATATGGATAATTTTATGTAGATTTTCAAAGTCAGTATGAGAATTTCAAATACGGGCGCTTTTTTTCAGAATCCTCAATTTTCTTTGTACACTGGATTTTCCATCAGCCTGCCATTAACTAAAATCGATTTTTGCATCTCTAACTTAAAAATATAATTGTTGTCAAAACGTTCTGACTTACTTTTACTTTTTCGTGTCCGGAGTGCTTTATAGCTTTTCGGCTCAGTTTTGAGCCACGTCCAATGCTTGAGGTCTCGCCAGCCATAGATGGTCCAAGGAACAGGTTGCAGTCATATCCATTCTTTCCAGGGTTTCCACCCATTTTTTTGCCGTGTTTCGCTCAGCGCTGGCATCAAGGTTGTACCACATTCGATTGTTTCTTCACTGAATGGCTCCCTTTGGCAGAGCTCTTCGTGTTTAGCTAAGATATCCTTATTTCTGTCAGAGAGTCCTGGGATAAAATTTTCTCTGCAACCTCTTGGAATATGTCGTTATGACACTTTCTGTAGTATTTCTATAAAACATGGATAGTTTTCCGGGATAGGGTTAATGTTTGAAATTTCTTCATCGAGTTCTAGGGAGAAAACTGACCATCTGGCTTTTTTTTAAAGTTGAATCTTCTCCTAAGGGGTATTCTTGTAACTTTAACTGCCGAAAATACCTGAATGCTGATAGGCCTATGTTGTGTTTTTGGTATGGCTTCGTGCACACTTTTTATGCAGCAGTCATAGATATTGCTGCTAACGAAACAATTATCAGGATTGTAACCTCGTTTCCAGATTTTGCTGGCAAAGGAGCACGGTAGCTTTGGGTCGTGCAGAAGGGAGAAATTATTTGCATCCATCCACTCTTCCGGCAGTTGTCCGTTAGGTTCGGTTTTATTGTAGCTCCATGTAGTACTGTGGCAATTAAAATCACCTATGATAAATTGCGTTTTCTGCTTCCCAAAGTTATTCGGCATTGCAAGTTTAAGGTCCTTGATTCGCGGTTTATAAACTGATGCCACTATAGAGGGTCCGCATTCTACGGTTGGAATCTCGATATCGTCTGCAACCGTTCTGCTGGAGGATGTTACGGTGATATTGGGTTTAATGATTGATTGCACTGCCATATTTTCTATGAGCTAGGCGCATACCGTTTATTTCGGGTCTGCATGACGTTTCGTCTCTGTGCGTTTCTTGGATGCAAAGTACCTACGTCCCATTTGTGGGTTTGGCAGAGTTGTGAGAGAAGATCCTGTTTGTTCTTTGTTATTCTTTCAACATTCAGGCTAGCGATCGTCAGAGTCGGCTCTGAGAAGAGCCCTTTATTTGATGCTGTTTGCATTGAACTCCGGTGTTGAAAGAATTGGCCGTTGCCAAGGCATTTTCCTTTTGGTACGGATATAGAATATATAAAAAAAATGCGCGCGTTGAGGTTCCTTCCTTGCTCCCCGCATATAAACGTTCTGAAACTTATTGAATATGTAGATATGTTTGCGTAGATTTTGAAAATTTCGAATAGGGATGCGTTTTTTCGAATTCTCAATCTTTTTTTGTGTACACTATATTTTCAATCAGTCATTAAATAAAATCGATGTGTTCAATACGCTGACTGAAAAATACTAATTGATATCGATAAATTCTAAAACATACAGATATAAAAAATTTTACTTAGATTTTGAAAACTTATTCTACAATTTCTAATAGGAGCGTGTTTTTTGCAATCTTCATCAAACTAGTTCATGGTTTGTAATAATTTAATAATTACTGACCTTCTCATTCTGCTGTGCAGCATTATTTCTGTTCTTTACGAATAAAATATAATAGACAGGGCTTTTTATGTAAAATAATGGATCTTACATAATTTTCGAAAAAGTGGCAGCATTGCATTTACCATTTTGACTCCGTGGTACTTCGTCACGCATGTATATTAAATTTCATTAAAATGCGAGGAGCGGTTGCAGATATATTTGACCGTTTCCAACATATGATTAACCCTGTAATATAATGTTAACATCACCTTCGCGTCAACCAGTTTAGCGACTGCTCGACTAATTTTTTCATAAACATAATAATATGACCTCCTGCTCCCTATATTGGTTATCTTGCAATTGCCGACTGACTATGAATTGGCTCCTTCATGTTTGGATCGTTCCCAAATTAAAAATACAAAATTTTGCCTACGTCAAAATTTAATTGAATGGTGTGAAGTCAATCAAATAATTATTAACTTGTGGTTGGTTGCCAATTATTTTAACAATTGAAGCAATTGCACTATAGTCGCGCCTCGCTGATGATTGAGACGTAGAAATAAATAAAGTTAAATCCTAGAGCAATAAAATTATTATTGCTGTATTGTTATCATTTTGATACATTATCCATAATAATACCTTTAAAAATAATGGTTAGGTATTGTTTGGTTGTGAAAACGAAAGCCAGGAGATATCAGGGGATTTGTTTGGGTGTATGAGAGTTGCGTACAAGCAAAAGTCCTAAGTGCACAAAATAGACGTACGCATTTGAGCATTCCAACCCAAAACTGTGGAATTTCCTACCCACTTAAAAAATTGTATAACCTTACGTTTCTTTGCATTAATGTTTAAATATTTCTTACTATACCAACGTATGAAATTATCGAGTTTCAACTGTAACATCTCATTAAAAACACGCTAACACGTTAAGTTCCCCGAGTTAAGTATGATTTAATCCATTCCAGATATACGCCGAAAAAACCAATATCAAAAAGCTTCTTCAAGAGCAGTTGTGAACTAACACTATCAAATGCTTTTACAACATCGACCTGGTTTCCGACTTCCACTGAGAAGATCAGGAAATTGTGATATACGGCCAAACTATAGTTGTTGTTGAATGTAAGGTTTATATATCTCTCTTATGATTGCTTCCAACACTTTGGGTATTATAAAGAGCAAAGATATCGCACGATTTTTTTCAATATTACAATGCCTCAATGCCCATTTTTCAATTATTTGGAGCCTGATACCTCTGCCCTCTGCTTTTGAATCTTGTTTCGTTCTTCATTAATTGTGTGAAAAATACATATATCGGCATTCCAAGAAGGTTTTAGAAGCTCAATTTCAAGTAGGTACCTACCTAATTATTTTCTCTCGTGATTTGTTTGTTAACGTGTCCAAAGTTCAGACATTGTTGTCTGGGAAACTTATTGTAATAACTTTATTATTATATTATTAAAATAAATGGTAGTATATCATCAATCAATCAATCAAGCAATCATCATTTATTAGCCATATGGTCAAAAGTACATGACATTGGATTTGTCAAAATTAAAACTAAAAACTAACTAAAATCTATGACTAAAATTACTAGATATGGTACTTAAAACTAAAGTAAAACAAATTTAAAACACAAACAATGCTAAACACATACATACCTACACAATACCTATACATACACATCTGTTATTTTTAAAAGCAGCTCTACAAGTTGAAATCACTCATGTAAAATTCCTTTAGATCATAAAAACACTTTTCTGAAAGGACATTTAAAAGCCGGTTTTTAAAAGTTTTCATGTTATTTTCTTTTCTTAATCCCAAGGGTAAATGATTAAAAATTCTGATAGGCATAACATATGAACTATCATTTGTAAATGACAATCTGAAATTTGGTAATTTAATACTGTCAGCATTTCTTAGTGGATAGTCATGAGGCAAGTCACCAACAGTTGAATACTCACTTATATGTCTCTTCACATACAATGCAGAGTGAAAAATATAAATACAGGGTAAAGTCAAAACTCCTCCCTAAGTAGTTCCCGACAAGAGTGTTTAGCCGGTTTAAAGAGAATATTCCTAACAATCTACTTTTGGAATATAAACACTTCATCTATACGTTTACAATTACCCCAAGCCACTATTCCATATGACAGAGCTGAATAAACGTAGGCATAATAATATGACATTAGTATTCTTCTATCCACAAATGATCTCAGTTTCCATATCACAAAACAAAAGCATGACAGTTTCTTAAAAAGTTGGCCGATGTGACTTGACCATGTTAATTGGTGATCCACATTGAGACCAATAAATTTAGTTTCAGCCACTTGCTTCAAAGAATTCTTGTTGCATTTTATGTACAATGATCGGTCAAGCTCTTTTAAGCTGAACTGCATCATAACTGTCTTGCTTAGGTTAAGAACAAGTTTAATGTTATGGCTATACTCAAATGCCTGGTCGATACAAGATTCGATAACAGGAATCAGGTCATTTACACAATCAGATGACAGAATGGATGTCATGTCATCAGCATATAGTACAGAATTGCCACTAGTAATATGGTGAAAAACATCAGAGATATAGACAATAAACAGAGTGGGACCCATTACACTACCTTGCGGAACCCCCACACCACCCAACAATCTATCCTCCGATGAATACTCCCTCCCATTCACCTTTAGTGTAACTCTCTGAAATCTCTCACTCAGATATGAACCAATCCAACAACCTGGAAGGCCTCTTATACCACAGCCGTTGAGTTTATTCATTAGAAGATTATGATTAACCAGATCAAGAAATACTGCCGCCGTATAATTCCTTGAATCAAGCAGCTTGATGACATTGTTCAGAGCTGACACTATTGCATCCTGTGTAGAGTATCCAGACCTGAATCCAAACTGACCCCTGGGAAGAATTGACGCACATTCCAGATATTCCACAAAACGACCATTAAAAGCTCTTTCACAAATCTTTGAAAATGAATTTAACAGAGAAATTGCACGATAGTTGTCTATCCTGTTCACAGAACCTTTCTTGTGGATTGGACAAACTTGACACAGTTTAAGCCTATCCGGAAATATGCCATCAACAAAAGACACATTAATCAGCAAAGTCAAAACTGGGGCCAAGCATTCAGCGATCTTCCTCAAAATTGAACATGGAATACCATCCACACCACAAGAATTTTTACCAGATAATGACTTTAACAACACATAAATCTCTGATTCTTCAGTCGGCCTTAAGAACATACTGCCACTCATACCAATATGATTTTGGTATACACTAGATCTTTTTGCATTGTGAGTTTGAGAGAGAAGTTGGCTCACAGAATCAATAAAATAATCATTGAATTGTGAGGCAGCAGATGAAAAATCAAGTATTATATCATCATTATGATTTTTAAAAGGGGGGTGGATATTTGTTAGATCTGCCAGAGTTACTCTCCCTTTCAATAATCTGCCATGATACTTTCGATTTATTATTAGAGATAAGATATAGGTTGGAATAAAAGGTTTTTTTAGTATTCAGGATGTTCACCCTATTTTGCTTTAATCTCACTTTATAATCTCTAAGAATATTTTCACCATTAATATGTTTGCAAATTTTATGCAATCCCCGAAGATATTCACCCTCCTTAACAATCTGAGGGGTCAGCCATGATTTATTATTATTATTACCGATCCCAGGCTTGACAAGTTCAAGTGGAAATGCCCTTTCAAACAGCCCCAGAAAAATAGAAAAAAAGCAATCAAACTTCTCATTAGCATTCATCGTGCCCACCAGCAAGACACTCCAGTCAACAGCCTGAAAGAGTTTTATTAGGCATATTATATTAGCTTCCTTGTTAAACTTCCTGATGTACTTATATGTATTGTTAGATTTTATATTTATTTCAGTGTGTAAGGATACCATTTGGACCTGATGATCAGAAATATTGTTATCTAAAGAAATTGCTGTTACAGAATCTTGATTAAAATATTATCTATAATTGTTTGAGACTTACCACAAATTCTTGAAAAGACTTAATGAATGAGGACATGCCACAGCCCCCAAAAATGTTTGTTACTTCTTGAGCATTTCGATCATTCACCCTGGGATCAAAATTAATATTAAAATCTCCACAAAAAACGAATTTAGTATTGTTACTTTACCTACATAAATCTTCTAAAAGAACCTGTAAGTTATCAATAAATTGTATTGCATTTCCCGAAGGGGGACGATAAATACAGACAACAGTTAACCCGGCGTTGGTACGGTGGGAATAAATAACAATAACAGTACAGTGGGATGTGACATACCCCAAGACAGAAAATTGCCAAAAGTAATAAAATTCAAAATTTAAGCTTTTATCGTGTTTATTAAATCCGAAGATACAATGAAAATATAACTAGCACAAAAAACATCCCAAGTTATTGTGATGTGAAGAAAACTAATTTTGCTATTTAAGCGATACAGAGACGTCTTTAAAATTATCCCGATTTGAACAAACTATTATTTGATGAAAACTAAATTAATTTCCTATAAATATAAACACATAAAAAAAATATGAAAATATTTCCTTATGAAAACACGTTCATCTTACGGTATATCCAAGAGAAAACATTTGTCATTAAATGTGAGTGCAGTAATTCATGCATATATAAAGATTGCACGAATTACATACGTAAAACGACTTTCGATCTTGCTTTCTTGGACACAGATAACATTTTCACGAAAACTTTTGTCTTTTCACCGAAGTCTTTCCATAGTTTGCTCAATTTATTTTGTTCTGCCTCATAAGACATTCTACAAAAAATATTAATACCTTTGAAATCAAAACTATTTTACTACTACGTGTAGACACAACCTATACATTATTCCTACCTCGTGCAATTCGTAGAATCACTAGAACTATATTATATAACTTAAATTTCCACAAATTATTTATTTATACAATACAACAAATTTAGTAACGATATTAGTACACTGGGGTATAGCATACCCCACAATACTTTAACTGAGAGTGCAGACCACGACTGACGAATTATTACAACGGTGTTCTAGCAGCGCCCTTTGGTACCTTTAACATGAAGGTACTCAAGCGTTGAATACTAGAACTAAAAGGTATTTAATTATTTTATTTAATTAGTTGGGCGCTACTTTGTAACTAATTAGTGTTGCCCACTTTGTGATGAATTTCTAGCTCAGTCGTACCTATAACTTATTATTTGGCTCATTCACCAATTTGTAAGAATAGAGCAAAACTTAATTTATTTACTTTATTTGAAGGCGTGGATTGAACGATTTCCTTTGGCGATTTAAAATTTATAAAATACGATAAATCAAAAAAAGGTAAATTAAAAACAACTATATATTAACTATATGTTTAAATTACAATTTATGGTACCATGTGCACTGCAGTTATGAACATAAGATGAAAATTGACTTAAAATTAGATTACAAATGCAATCAAATATAATAATTGATTACTAAGAATTTAGTTAACAAAAATGGTAAAAATAAGAATTGACTTAAAATTAGATTACAAATGCAATTGATCACTGAGAATTTGATTTACCAAAATGATGAAATTGAAATTAGCTTTGGACAAATTTAAAATAAATAAAATCTAGGTCTTTGCAATTTTTTCATATAAGTAACGCGTTACCTACGTTCCCAACTGTTCTTGTATTATCCGCAAACCACGTGATCGTTTGGGACCTCCTCTGGAAACTTCAAATGCCTGTACCTAAGCTTCCTAGCTATAGGCGTGTCCAGGGCTTACCAGTCATTCCAGGAATGGTTCCCAGTTGTCTGCACGTGCCTGCTATCGGATCGACTGTCACCACAATGATCTGTGTGACTGTTGTCTTGTAGGAACGTTGAACGTTTACATGAAAAAAAGAATTGGGTGTCTTAGACCGGTGTACACAGCTAATTATAATTATACAAAAGAGTATCCTATGGACCTCAGTCTGATATACAAGGTTTTAACCAACAACTTGAAAATTCACTGGTTACATAATCAGAACTTAAATTACAATTTAAGTTTAGCAAAAATTATAGATAATTATGATTAAATGACATTATGAATAATTACTGCTACTCAAGGTATTTCTTTTCCTTAATTAGAGATATGAAATTCAAAGAAAATAATGATTGAAATTAGAAATTTAAAAGAAAATTATGGAACTTGTCCAACAGTGGCTCTCGGCAACTTCAAATAGAAAATCACTAGATTTTAATAAAAAAAAGGAAGAACGAGGTATAACCTCTCTTAAACAAGTCTAATGACTCCAAATAGGTACTTAATTTATTAAGATGGCCCTTGGCACATAAACAATAATTGGACGTAAATTACGTCTCAATTAATCAAAGATAAAGATAAGATAATTACTATCTCGCTTTGAGATAGGAACTACGTTTATAGATAAAGAAAAAAACCAACCAGGTAATTTTACACGTGCTTAACCTCTTTAATGAGCAAAGCAATACAGATACATCATGGATCAAACGTTGACACGATAAGCAATAATAATTATAGTTTAAAGCAACAAATAATCTGAAAAAGTAATGAAATAAGTCTGAAAATTTACTATAACTAACAATATTGCTACGAAAAACCCAGAGAAATTCTACTAGAAATTCAATTTACTACCTTCTACAGGAAAAGATAAAATCTGCTCTGCGAATTCTCCCAACAATATCGTCAAATCTAAATGAAAATATCTAAATAATGTGTGTGACCGTTTAAAACGATGAAATAATTCCGCTCTCGACAAATTTGGATTAAACCATTATCAAATTACACGAATTTGACCAATAGGAAACGCAACTATTCACCAAAAAAATCGGTATTTAACCTTAAGGTCACCAAAAAATTTAGAATTGTTGAAATCACAATTACTTAAAAATGCAACACAAAAGCCAAATATATCTAACTGAATTGGAAACAATTTTTAATTATAAATTTAAAGTATGAAAGGATTATTGAAAAATATGCAGAATGAATAAGATATTTTAAGATAAAAAATTATTAGGACTCACCGTGCCGACGTTTTAACACAAGATGAGACTAAATTTTTCAAAACTGTATATTCTACCCATTTAAAATTCAACGTTTTTTTTTTCATTGGCCAGTTCAAAACACGTGACAACCGTTGTAAGAAACACGGCGTCAAGCTAAGGAAGCATTCAAGCATTGCCTATCAATATACTAAACATTGAACTGCCTATCAATATACTAAACATTGAAAACCATTGACAAATAGGTAGAATAAATGGAGCGGAATAGACAAATATTTCATAACATTATATTTAACATATATTCCGTTACAATACATACTTATTACAGGTTTTGTTGAAAACTACAATTTAATTTCACTGGGGTATATGATACCCCACGGTACCAACGCCGGCGCCGGGTTAAAATACAATTTTTTAACAAAATATTCACACAACTAAATTCAAAAATACCCTCAATAATATTGATACTAGTCTTACGATGTTGAAAAGAGACACAATCTTTACAGAAAATAGCTACTCCTCCTCCCCGGTTGGCATCTCTAGAATAGGATGCTGCAAAGGAGTACCCATCGATGTGGACTGAGTTAATTTCCTCAGCCGAGCACCAGGTTTCAGTAAGTGCTGCAATTTCGGGCAGATTTAGTTCCCTAAGCAAGCAGGCTAAGTCATCATTTTTGCATCTCAAGCTTCTTACATTAAAATTTACTAGTCTGACTAGTCCAATAACATGTGGCTGTTCAGAATGACTATGCTTTGTATTATCGGAATGGGTGACTTGAGACATTAATACAAGAACTTCCTCTCCCAGAACATTTACCATAGTGTTGGTAGAGAGAGCGGAGAGTTCATGAACTAGGGTCTGCGGTGAGGCTCCACCGAGTCCAGTTTCTGTGGCGGCGTTCTCACTTTCTGAAAAAACCTGGAGACAAGTGATCCTTTAGGCCAGATATTACTGTTCCATATCTTCGTATAGTTGTCTTGAGATACACCAACCTTAAAAGATGCATATACCTCAGGATGTTTTGATTTATGTACCTCACACTGAACTTCGGGAAAGTTATTAACCAGCATGCTTCTCAGTTCACTGACTGTAGTTTTAGGATTTAGCCGAGTTACATGAAGAAAAACTACTTTTTGGATTCCCTTGATTGTGCAGCTTGAGTTTTCATTTTCACCCACAATGTCATTCCGCCTTCTTTTAACTTGCTGCCAGCCTCCACTAGTTTTGTTGTCACAGGTGCCGTTTTCATCAAGATCTTGTATAGATCTAATAATTTGTTTTGTCTGAGCCTCCTCAATAGCTGCCTCAACTTGCTGTAAGTCAAGTGTTGTTTTTTGGCTTTTGTTGACATCTAACCCCACTTTTTTATTTGCAATTTTTGCAGTTGCATTAGGTCTCGCATTAGGTGAAGTATTAAGTTTTTGGGCATTAGATTTAGACGAAATAGCAACTACTTGCGAATTCAGGGGTGTTTCAGGAGCCTTGAATAGTTGGGAAACTTTGGGAGGTGAACCACTAGCCTCTAAGTTTGACTGTTTTAACCCTCCTGCTGAATCCAAATTTTCCTCCAAGAACAAGAGCTTATCACGTAATAAATCGTTTTTTTTTCAAGCATTTCCATAACTAGCATGTTTAGTAGACTATTATT
>JAEQML010068613.1:0-18144 GCA_016904865.1 Pissodes strobi | reverse complement strand
GCCCTGTATAAAAATAGACCACTACAATAGCTAATCACGTAGGAATCCCGTTAATTGTATTAACAATAATTTCTAAGGATCGATTTAGTTCTTCTTGGTTTATCACTAGCGGAGGCGCAAATCGGATTATATCGTCGTGAGTTTGCTTAGCTAAGAGACCATTATCTCTCAGTTTCAGGCACACGTCCCAGGCTTCTACGTAATCTATAAAAAATATAAATTTAGTTAAATTAAAAACAAGATAGGTTACTCAACAATAAGCAACTGGGTCGAACCATTACCTCCTATAACTAGGCCAACTAGCTAATATTAAAATTAGCAGTGACGTTATCCTAAGTGGTCTATTATTTTTGCCTTAAGAGGAGCCCAGTAAAAGTATTAATTATTTTATCGCGCCTACTTCCGTATTTAACGTTGATTGCCACGCTGGGCCACTGGAATATCAATTTCCATCCGCCATCTTCGATATATTCTGTATCCAGTGCTGCCAGATTGAGCGTTTTATCACAATTTGGACTACTTCTCACTGTAGTTTGCCACAAATAATTTTTCAAAGAAACTTAAAATATTTGTCTTGGATTACAATTAACAATATATTAGATACTTAATGTAAAAGTTTGCTTTGGCATATTATAGTATAGATATCTTGAATATAAATAAATATTTAAAATCCGAAAAATAAATATGTAAAAATCGGAAAGTGAAGCATAACGGAATTAAAACCTTTAAGAAAATAAATGTTGCTAACCAATAACCTAATTATTTTGTATAAATATTTACTTAATTCCATTTAAAAACATAATTTCAAATGTCATTCAACAAATGCTGTAAAAATTAAAGTCCAACTAAATATCACAAATAATGTATGAAACTAACTCCCCAAATAATCCAACTACAGATCCGAAAGCGCATGAAGTATCGAATCTCGTTTTCTGACGCGTCTATCCGCGGAGTTGAATTGCCCGCACAAAGCAGTTTTAAACCTGCGGCTGGCAATTAGTAAAATACTGGCCGCACCAATAACCAATTTTATTTATAACAATAAGTAAATGAAGCTTTTAAGAACAGTTATTTATGTTTAAATTATTAGTGAGATATATTTTCCGTCGACCATGTATTTATTAGTATCATGAAGGTATATAAAATCATGCTTTAATGATTCTTATTAGTGGATGGTTTTCTATTAATAAACGATTTATTTATCAAGATATCAGTATCAGGCTATTAATAACTTCTGTCACTTTTAACCTTCGAATCTTATAAATATGTGACATTATCAGCTATAATTTAAGATATTTCTGTTGCAAAAACTTTTATTGAAGATAAGGTAGACGGAAACGTTGGTAGCCAACTGGTGTATTAAAATATGGTTATTAATCTCGAAGTCATAATTATTAATGCACTTGTTTGTTAAATAACTATGATAATATATAATTAACTAATACTTATTAATATAATAGTATTAATTTAATTTCAATTAAATATGTGACAACATTTTTAGTTTTCTGTTGGTTTTTCATTCTTTTTTTTTAACTGTTCAAGTTCCTATTTGCATATTTTAAACTGAAAACTTTTAGCGTTAACGTATTACGTTAACAATAGAATAACGTAAATATTAGATAAGACTTTCATTGATAATTAGACAGTATAGTGTATATAGTGTAACATAGTATTTTAAAAGCTACCTATGGTTGCTCTTGTGCTGTGGTGAATTGAGTAGCCATAGCATGAAGGGTCTGGGGAGAGGGAAACCCCACTCCTATGAGCGACCAAAATAAAAGGACAGGTTCTGTCAAACGAGTTAAAGCGAGGGATAGCATTGGCAACGCGTCACAAGAAGCTGTAAAAGTGTCCAGAATGGAAGGCGACGTGTCTGGCATAACTGGAAAGATTAGAGATTATCGTCGTATGTACGGCAAAACCATAGACGAATTTTCAACTTACCGAAAGAAAAGTGAAAAACTTATCGAGAATCTAAAGAAAGACATGGACGATTACAAGAACAACTTAGAATATGAAAAAGAAGGCATGAAGGAAACTATAGAAAGAGAAAGAGAAATATTTAAGACGGAAAGGGAGACATTTAAGAAGGAAAGGGAGACATTGGTTCGTGAAAATCAAGAAATGAAGGATGAAATGAAAATGCTGAAGATGATCAGAGAAATAAAAGCACAGCGTGCAGTAAACAGTAGTAGCAGCAAAGAGACTGAGGAATGGCCATTTGTTGATGCAAAAAAGGGAAGATCAACACCCAGCTCATCGCAGGTAGAAGATACTGAGGAATCAAAGGTAATGGATACGCAGTCTTACGCAGAAAAAGCAAGAAAGGTCCCGCCGATAACCATCCAAGGTAACAGAGGATGGATAGGGCTCCGAGACAATCTTTTCTCTAATAATATTAAATTCGATAGTGCAAAAATAGTAGGAGAGAATACAAGAGTATTTGTAAGCAGTGCTGAGGAACACCGTAAGCTTACAAAGTATCTGACCGAAAAAGAAAAACCGTACTTCACATATACGCTTGCGAAAAACCGCAAGCATAATGTGGTAATATATGGACTAGACATAGAAACAGAAGTGGAATTTATAAAGAAAGAATTAGAGGAACTTGGCTACAATGATGTAGAAGTTTCCAAAATGTTTTCGTACAGAACCAAAATTCAACTTCCAATGTTCAACGTTAAGACGGCGAACAAGAATACATATAAACTGGATAAGCTTATAGACATGTCTATTAAAGTTTAAAGTCACAGAAAAGAAAAAGATTAATGGGCCGACACAGTGTTATCGATGCCAACGTTACGGGCCCGAACGTTGTGTTAAGTGTGCGGGCAGTCACGCATCTTATAATTGTACGTTACAGAGGCCGGCTGAAGTTCAGCCAAACAATGCTAAGTGTGTGTTATGCAGCGAAAGCGGACACACGGCCAGCTACAGAGGTTGCCAACACTACCAGAGGTTTTATGGACAAAGAAACAGGACAACTGCAGTTTCTACGGGAAAAGTGGTTAGCAAGAAAATCACAGAGGATAATAGGAAATCAACAACAGACCTGAGTAAAGCTGACCTAGAAGATAAATTAAATAAAGTAAATAACTTTTTGAAAGATATTATGGAGGCAATTGTTAATCTCAATGGATAGTCTAAGCATAGCTTTTTGGAACGTAAATGGACTTCGTAGTAGACAATATGAAATAGAGATGTTTCTAGAGGAGCATAACCCAATTGTACTGGCTCACCAATGACATGAATAAGCTTCAAGGATTATTACGTCGATAGAAAGGACGGCACTGCCTTAGCAGGCAGCGGCCTTGCCATCCTCGTTAGAAAAGATATTAAAAGCTATGAATTAGGAAGCATAAATTCAGACATCGACAACTTAAGCATTATTCTAAAATTTAACAATAAGCTCTACAAGATCATCACAGCATACAAAAGCCCAAGTAAGGCACTAAAACCTAGCAACGTAGCGGACCTGGTGAGTGGCAATCTTCCTATTGTGCTGGTGGGAGACTTAAATTGCCACTCACCAGTGTGGAACAGCCGAACCCAATGTAACAACGGGAGATTACTTGAACAAACAGCATTCGATTTGGGGTTAAACATTATGGGACTGGAAATGGCTACGCACTTTCCCAGTCGTAGAGGATTGCCAGACGTACTGGATGTCGCCATATTAGATAGAATAAACTGTGACACCGAGATTAAGACACTGTGTACTGGAACGTCAGACCATAATCCGGTCCTGTTAAATATAGGGCTTGGTAGTTCATCAAGACTTAAAAAGAAGCGATCAGTTACCAACTGGGTGAGGTTTAAAAGACAAATTAGCGAGAGCATTACTATTCGCAAGATTAATGGACCAACAGATATGGAGCGAGAAGTGGTAAAACTTACCAACTTACTGACTGAAGCTTATGAGAATTGCACGGAAGCAAAGGAGATTGTGGCGGGATCAATAAATACTTTGCCCTCACAAAATAGGATCAAATAAGAGAAAACCGGAGGCTTAAAAGGCTTTATGCGCTACACAAAACCGACAACCACAAGATAGCACTAAACGAGAACTCAAGAATTCTAAAGACGGCTTTAAAGCAACACCGCAATGATGTTTGGGAAAAGAAAGTTAGTAAACTAAACATAACAAATAATTCTGCGTGGAAAATAGCTAAAGCGCTCAGGAAGGATCCCCCCTTACACGGCCTGGCTGGTATGGCATATTCTGCTGCAGACAAGGCGGACGCTTTTGCTAGAACTCTTGAGTTAACTTTTACCAACAATAATGATGACGATGACGTCGAAAATTACGAGAACTTAGCTACAAGAACGGTGCGACATCTGAGAATAATCAACCCTATGACCAAGAATGAAAATGATGTATCTCCTGGAGAAATTAAACAAATAGTTAGGCACCTTAAAACCAGGAAAGCGCCTGGTATTGATGGGGTCAAGAACAAAATGGTCAAGGAGCTACCAATGAAAGGATTTGTCTGCCTAGCAAATATAGCTAATGCTGTATTAAAGTTTAGTCATTTCCCACTAACTTGGAAAACCTCATGCGTAATTCTCTTCCAAAAGCCTGGTAAAGACAAAACTTTCCCCGACAACTACAGGCCAATCAGCTTGCTTCCCACCTTGAGCAAGATTGTGGAGAGAACAATAAAGAAAAGACTGCAACAAATGCTGGATGAGCGAAAAATAATCCCTGACTATCAATTTGGATTCAGAACGGGCCACTCCGCTGAGCAACAAGCTACGAGGATAACAGAATACATCACTGAAGGCTTCAACCTTTACATGGCTACCGGAGCGGTCTTTTTAGACATCGAAAAGGCATTTGACAAGCTGTAGCACACGGGCCTTGTCTACAAGATGATGCAGGCAGGCATACCGCTCACGATGTGCAAGCTTGTCAAAAATTATTTAGAGGAAAGAACCTTCCAAGTGAGAGTGGATGATGAACTATCAACGAAAAGGAACATACGCGCCGGCGTACCGCAGGGCTCGGTGTTGAGACCGCTGCTGTAGTCCATATTTATAAGTGATTTTAAAACAAATTCCAGAATCTTTACAGGACTTTATGCGGACGATACCGCTTTCCTCTATCGAGGAAGGGACACTGACATCATCACAAAATACCTACAATCGCATTTAAATGAATACATCAGATGGGCTATTAAAAACAAAATAAAAATTATTTGTAAGTAGAAGTCCATTTTTGAAGTGGAGTTGCTATTATAGCGGGTTAGAAGAAGGGGGAAGACTTTTCTCCACAAATGAAAATGCCAATCTTTAGTTTAAGAGTTATGCATTTCGATGAGTTCACTCATCATCATCAGACTCACACACTACTTAGCCATAATGTTGTGTGTAAACACACAACATTATGGCTAAGTAGTGTGTGAGTCTGATGATGATGAGTGAACTCATCGAAATGCATAACTCTTAAACTAAAGATTGGCATTTTCATTTGTGGAGAAAAGTCTTCCCCCTTCTTCTAACCCGCTAAAATAAAAATTAACCCAAATAAAACGCAAGCCGTCATCTTCCAAAGAAGATGCTTGCCTGCAGGCAGACGCTTAGAAATTTGTGGGGAGGAAATCCCGTGGAAAAGTGAGGCCAAGTATCTAGGTATTATAATGGATTCCAAGCTTTTATGGCTTAAACACATTACTACGGCCATTAGTAAAGTTAAGACAGCCTGGATGCGATGATATGCATTGGTCGGTAGAAATAGTAAAATGTCATTAAAAGTCAAGATCATCATACTGAAAGCAATTCTGAGAGCTCAAATAGTATACGGTTCTTCCTGTTGGGGCATGTCGACCAACTCTTACATAAAGAGGATTATTAGTTTTGACAACCGTATCATTAGAAATGCAGTAGATGCTCCCTGGTTTGTAGGCAACAGAGATATACAAAGAGATGTCAAGTGGGAATCAATCAGTAAGCACCTCCTAACCAAGGCAAAGAAGTACTTTAAGGCTCTGGAGACTCATGAGTGCCCAGACTTCAAGTGGCTCTTAAATTATGAACCAAAGGACACATACAACAAGAAGGAATATAAGAGACCCAAGGATACATTGCTATCGTTTGAGAAACTAGCAGAGGTTTAGAAACCAACCAGCGAAACACCAGAAACATAGCAGGAACTGAAATAAACATAGCCCTGATAGACAATGTAAATAGTAATGTAAAAATGTAAATAGTCTGGTCGAGATCTAGTATAGGTAAAACGTTAGGCCGACGAAATGTAAATAGAAATAAATAATTACATAGCAGATAAGTAGAAATACAGCCGGCATATTTTAATCACCTATTACATGTACATAGATTAGCTGTAGAAACTAAATGTAGGAATACCAAATAGGAATTAACGACTCCTTGAAATGACTAAAGCCGAGAGAGACGCCCGCAACCAGCGGCAGTAAGAACCCCAAATCGAAAAAGGCAGCGCTTAACCAGGCCGAACAGGCCCGTAAGCACACGGGACATGGCAGAGAGTCATTGCCATGTCCAGAGCGGTGGAGGTTTGGTGGGTAGTCTCCTGGGTAGAATATGCTCAGGAGGACCTCCACACTACCCTCCCTTGTTGCCGGGAGAGTGCCAATAAATCGGTTCCTCCACCTTACCACAAAAAAAAAACATTTCACTAAAATAACTTTCGCATATTTTTGCTTTGGTACAACAATCATCAAAGAGTTTCGTGAAAATGTTTTCCAAATTATAAACAAAATTCTTTGTTTGCTGATTTCAAATTGCCATAACAGCTTTTTTCATTATCATATGCTTTAAATTGTATGAGTAATTTGCTCTTACACAAGTTTCTACAGCTTTTGAATAATTATGGCAAATATCGCAGTAGTGAACTTTTAGAGCTTTATAGAGTAAATATCCACAAATATAGGAGAACGCATTCTGGAGTGTAATATTTTCATTCCTTAAATTATACTCTGAAAATGTTGCTTCGTTCCTAAGATTACATGGTTCCGATTCTTTTTTTATCTCTGATAGGCTTCATGTTGCCCAATTGTGTTAATAAAATACCCAAATCATCTTCACAATTTTATTCATATGCGTAGAGTGATTTTTTTTTGACAAAACAGTTTCCTGATCGATCTTTTAATTTGAATGGGCGTCGGATTAACTGAATTACCGCCCTGTGACCAAATACTGCGAAAATAATTTTCCAGACAGTCTTGGTTAATTCTTCTTGTTTTAAGGTACTGTAAGCCCATTCCAGATAATCGTTGCCAAAGAAGCTGAGCACCTTTTATCGTTATCATCCAGCATTTTCTAAACTTACACTTCGAAGTGACATCCTGGCCGTTTTCATTATGAATTGTAAAAAGGTCCACATGCCATTCAAATAATCTATTTGGTAATCCAAACCTTTGAAAACAGTTTTAAATTTATTGGGATAGAATATATCTATCGAATTTAAAATATCAAGAAGCGTATCGAATTTGTCGAGTATCTCAATTGTGCCTTGAGCATCAGGAGGCAATATACCCAAACTCATATAGGTGTTCATAGCTGATCAATAAATAAACATATAATTAGGAACCTCAGTCTAACGCCGTATAACTTAACACCCTACCCCTGCTAATTTTAAATATACGTTTTTCAAATCATAAAAAATATAAATAACTTGCTTTGACATGTAAAAATCACAAGACATACCTTTCTCGGTCTTTAAGATTTATCGCCAGTGCTTCCGTTTGGACAACAGGAATACAGGCACGTATAACCAGGCCAGGTCACTAACACATTTATACTAATTTTATAATTTAAAAAATAAGATTGAATATGACTCCGTACTATTACGCTTGTGGCTGTGTTGCGACTTAGAACGCTTTTTCCATACGGGCCCGCACTAAACTGTAGATAACCAACACCTGTTCAAGTTATCTACGACCATGAGTCATTCTCTGCGGAAGTTTGTTGCACGCATTTAAATAGCCGCTTACGCATCTGTTTTGGGTTATCTGGGCTAACTCTAAATCTGGCAACACTGCCTCCTGTCAGTTGACGTACTTTCGACGTGCGACCGGCTTCTTAATTATTGTTCTATTCGATTTTGATTGTTTTCTGTTAATTTCTTTATAATATCAGTACTTTGGTGTGTTTAAATTTATGTGAACAATGCTGTGCGGTGGAAACTAGCCGAAAAGACCTAAAGTTTTTGGCTTTCTAAAATGTTTGGACTTGACCTGTTGCTTTCGTGTAATAAGAGTTTATTTTATGCTCGTTAATTGTGTACAACAAGTTTATAAAATTTGTTCCTGTTAGCTAATTTTGGGGTAAGTTATATTTAGTGTAATGCAATGTTTGCTAGATGTCCTCAGTGGTAAAAAAACTTCATGAACTAACACGAGACAAAATATTAAAACATGGGTATTCCCCTAGTTTAAAGGCTCTTTTTTCATCATTTATAGAAAGGCAAAATGTTAAATTAGCTCTCAAAATATTTAATCCTTTTATTATAGAGGCTCTGAAAGGTTTTCTTAATAATTTGTCACATTCACAAGATATAGCAGAGCATCTGAAATGCCAGTTAATCGCTTATTTAAGTGGATATTGCTGTCATATTGTTTTAAAAAAAATTAAGTTGTGAATTTTGCAAAGAGAAAATTTAACTTTAAATGAACCTTGTGTTGTAGAAAATTCTTACAATTTAATTAATTCCTTAAGTCGTGGAGCCCTTTTATATCCTCGTGAACAAGTAGTGGACGTAGTTTCAACAGCCTATATTATATTTAAAACTGATTAATGAGTTCGAAGACACATTTTTAAATATTTACAAAAAAAGTCTTTTTTTGTGACCTGTTGCTAAACTGTCTAAATCAAAACAGCCTTTTGACTCCTTTTGAAAATTGTAAAAATCACCTAAAAATTGATGTTGCAAAAATTTTTCTTAGCAGCATTTCAAATACACCTCTTAATAATTATTGTTCTAAACATAATCATAATCTTTTGGGTAAAAAGAAAAAAAAGGAAACTGGAGACTTTTAATAAATAAATATTCGAGTAATATATCAAATCTAACATAAAAAAGTAATAATCTGAAACCTGTATAAACCTTTCATGTTTTATCATAAATATTTGAAGATTGCAAGGTTCTTTGGATGGAGAAAACCGAGGAGAAAACACACTATCAAATTTGGCATTACTATTACCTATTATGACACCTTTATACCTATAGTGACATTTTACCATTTGGTGGTATCTAGTTTCAGTTTATCAAAATAGGTAGATTCTATTTTGATAAACTGGATATTCAAAGGTTTTTTCTTTGAAATTTCGTTTTCCTTTAACAAAAATCGAATGAGGCACGTCTAAAGGCTGTTCATGACTCGCAGCCTTATTTTAACCGGAAGCTCTTAAATATTATTTATGTATGCAGAAAAAGGTATGTAAACTGCAATTTAATTTTTGATTAAAAAAAAAAATAAATTGTAATATACATTATCAGTCGTAATAGTCGTGCTTAAAGTAATATCAGCTTGTAGGAGGTATTGTATTAGGCCAATTACGTTTTAAACTACATATAAAAAAAAGATAAATTTACAAAACACATTTTTCGAGATTTTTGCATCTAAATGTCTACTTAACTGTGAAATTTAAAAAAAATTGCACATTTCAATATACGCCTGTAAATAAGTTAAGACCACTTTTGATGACGTCACGCGTAAGCCGTCTGGCCTAGTTGGAGGAGGTATTGGTCGAACGCTTTACACAAGTCTAAAGATATGAAACATGTCTGTTCTATTACTATATATTATCAAACTTACTTCTATTTATAACGATAGCATTCAGCAGCCCCTTCCCTCTGATGCTTACGATAACTTTCTTATTTAGCCTGCTGTTCAGTTCTTTCCTGAACGTTTCTCCCATTTTGTAGGCGTTGTCCGCTATTTTCTCGTTTTCGAGCACGTCCAAAGCTGCTATCGCTACCCGAGATCCTAGTGGGTTTCCTCCAAAAGTTGAACCATGGGTTCCTATAGAAAAAATGCTTATAATTGTCTAAAATGATAATCTCTAAGAACAGCCGTAATAAATATAGTTTCACCTACACCTAGATAGATTTGCTTACCAACCAACCAACTTCATATCTACAAGAAGCTGATGGTGTTGTTACTGTTGTTTGGTTCGTTCGTCGTGTTCAGATCTTCAGCCTTCTGAGCTTTGAATATGTTAATTACCCAAAATATTCCCGCAATCTATCAATATTAGTGAATTTTTTTTGTGCTGTCAGCTGCTGACCGCTATGTGATTCACACACCAAATTTCCTGTACGGCTCATATTTTTTTTTAATTGTGTAAATCACTGCTTTCACAATTGGAAGAATATTATCAGAACCGTTGCTAAAAACTTTAGCATTTACCTGGTTCTATGACTAGCATAACTGGATCGTTGGCCAGAGCAGCGGATACAGGGTAGACTCCACCTCCCAAGGCTTTGCCCAATACGAGAATGTCAGGTAACACGTTTTCGTAATCTACAGCTAATCTTTTACCGGTTCTGCCCAAACCTGTAAACCAAAATTTAGATCAATTTTGACACGAAAAATAATTTAGAATAAATTTTTACCTGTTTGAATTTCATCTGCAATCCATAGCACGTTGTATTTTGTACAAAGGTCTCTTACTCCTTTGAGGTACCCATCGTCGGGCACTTTAATGCCAGCCTCGCCTTGGATAGGTTCTACCATGAAGGCACATACCAAGGGATCAGATATTGCAGTCTAAATTATAAATATCAGAATTATTGGAACATAAATACGTACCAATGCAGTTTTATTAAAATGAGCAAATCTTATTGCAATCTTTCAAAAATAATAAATTTTAGGGTCGATATAATGTACGATTTGTGGATTAAAATAATTTATTTATCACACTCACACATATATAGATTCTACTAGCAATGGAAATGATTAATTTTTTATTTCATAGGGAAGTAAATATTATTAAAATAGAATATATTCGCCGCCAATGAAACCTGATCGACGCGACGGCTACTGATCTGGTCACTATACATATAATTGTTATCTACATCTGTGCGCTTGCGCAAGTACAGTGCCGAACAACTAGACAATTAATTGGCCCAGAGTTGCCAGACCTCCCGCTTTAGGAGAGACAGTCCCACTTTTTGTTAATCGGGCCTGCCGGTTTTTATTCCAAGTCCCCTTTCCCACTCTCTGGCATAAAATGCAACCCTTTCCCGGCCTTTTTTGAAGCATCGTAGGTCAAAGATTCATTATTTAATGATTATGGTTTGAATATTTTCGTCACTTATCGGCAACTTTTCTCTTTGGTCGTCACTCTATAAAACTTAATTAAATTCCTAATAACAAAATTTGGGCGTGGCTCCAAAAAATTGGCGGCGCTTTTACAGAAACGGCACTGTCCCCCTCTTTCATTACAAGGATGTGGCAACCCTGCATTAGCCAATGAATTTGAGTTTTCGTTGGTTAACTTATAAATGTTTGACAATTAATTGCCAGACATTTATAAAATGTTACCTCTAAAGCCTTTAAATCATTGAAAGGCACGCAGGAAAACCCGGGCATGAATGGTCCGTAACCTTCGAAACTTGTCGGATCAGTCGAGGCGGAAACGGCAGCTAGCGATCTGCCCCAAAAATTTTCACTACAAAATATGATTTTGGCTTGGTTGTTGGGGATGTTTTTCTTTCTATAACCCCATTTTCTAGCTATTTTACACGCGGTATCGTCAGCTTCCACACCTGTAAACAAAAGGTTTAATTATTTATAACTTTAGACAATGTTATTCCACCGACTTTAGTTTTATCTATGGTTATCATATACTGCCACAATTTCAACAAATGGAAGAATTAAATATTAAATAAGAAGAAGGCTACGTGTTACGTCATTGTCATAGCGTCAAATACCGTAAAAACAAAATGTACGTGTTGTGGTATGATATAGATTTTGAAAGCTTTTTCATTCTTTAAGTTTCTTTTATAGTGAATTTGAAGTTTTACAAGATTGTTTATTACTTTATATTAGTATACAGATCAACTGCGTTAATTGGTAAGTTCATAGACTGGTGTCACATACATTCCTTAGACAAGGAATTCCTAATCTAAGATACATTCATTCTACATCTCTCGATTTACGTATATGGTCTACCTACAGGAATTTTGAGCCTTCACACATGCGTACGTGCTAATTTATATATTTTTCAAAGTTGTTTTTTCTTGATTTCGGGCCTTGCCTTGGATTAGGTTTGTTTGGTTGCGCCCCACGAGGGGGCGGAGAGCCATGCGTGACGTAAAATATTAGACCGATAACACCGGGCTGCTGCCAAATGCACAAAAGCGTCTGGGTGCACCGGAATGGATTTCAACCTTTATTGACCTATTACGATATTCCGGCACTTCACGCATTTATATAATATGATTTCTATGAAACGTTAACTATTATTTCACTTCATGCATGAAACAGTGTTCCACATTATTACAATCGAACAGAACTAACTCAAATTAACTCAGTTTAAAAAAGGAATAAACATAACCTTTTGGCACGCAAGGCTTCTAATTTTTGGTCAATTGCTTCCAGAGCCTGGTGATCTAGTGGTTAGATGGCTGTGCTTGTGAATCTAGTGATATGACGGCGCGAGTTCGATTCCCGTCAATGCCGACAGATTTTATTTTTTAAGGTTATGTTTATTCCTTTTTTAAATTTGAGTTAATTTGGGTTAGAATTGGGTTAGTTTTGGTTAGTTTTGTTTGATTGTAATAATGTGGAACACTGTGTCATGCATGGACAGATGTTTTTATTTTTTTATATAAAGTTATATTTATTCCTTTTTTAAATTTGAGTTAATTTGGGTTATAATTGGGTTAGTTTTGTTTGATTTTAATAATTTGGAACACTGTTTCATGCGTGAGTGAAATAATAGTCAACGTTTCATAGGAATCATATCATATAAATGCGTGAAATGCCGAAATATCGCAATATTCCAATAAAGGATGAAATCCATTCCGGTGTACCCAGACTCTTGTCAAATGCACAGAACCCAAGGTCGAAAATTTGCTACAGGTAGACGCGAGTTCCGGTTTGCGATATTTCAGTTCGTAGTGCACTTGTGAATGCATGCGATTTAAAGACCTGCAATTGGTAAGTATATGGTTTTCTGCTCGCTTCGCTCGCTCCGAGGCTCGAGGAAAGGAAAAGGAAACTCACCCAAGCCATACCCAACAAAAGCCCAAAAATCAAGAAAAAACTGTTTACTTAAAAAGAAAACGCCAAAACCGATGGGATTTGAACCCGGGTCGCCGAAACAAGGGCCAACCATGCAGACCTCTAGACCAGTTGTGAACATACACACAACTGGTTGCATCGCGAAGACATGCGTCAGCTCACGTAGCTAGCTAATCACGCGCCTCTCATTCACAAGTACAATACGAACTGAAATCGCTTCCGGTCTAGCTTAGCTAGACCAATTTTGAGCCTTCACGCATGCGTACATGCTAATTCATACATTTTTCAAAGTTGTTTTTCTTGATTTTGGGCATTGCCTTGGGCTAGTTTTGTTTGGTTGCGCCACCGGAGCGAGCGGAGGGCCATGCGTGAAGTGAAATATTAAAAAACACTGGGTTGTTGTCAAATAATTATGCAGGTCCGATGGTTGAAGATTTGGTGTAGGTAGGCGTAAGTCCTATTATGGGACATTGCTTTTTTTTAATGGGGTCTTGTCTTGTTGCATTTGTCAAAAAAATTGGATGCACCACATTTGAGCTGAAATAAGGCCTCCGAAGTATGAGATTTGACAAGTTTGGAGCGTCACTTCAGAAAAGCACTAGAAATATAGGCAATACACCACACGCAAACACATCAAAAGTAGATAATGTGGTTATAGTGAGTAGGGATGTCTTCCTCACATATTCGGTAAGTAATAACTTTACGCTACTCCCAGTAAAAAAATTGCAACATTTGGCAACCTTGCACCAAGACTTCGAAGTGGGCTGCGAGATTCGCGTCTACCTACAGCAATTTTCAGCCTTCACGCATACGTACGTGCTAACTGATATATTTTTCAAAGTTGTCTTTTCTTAATTTTGGGCATTGCCTAAGGTTAGTTTTGTCTGGGTGCGCCTTCGGCGCGAGCGAAGCGAGCGGAGGGCCATGTGTGAAGTGCAATATTCGAACGACAACACCGGGCTGCTGCCAAATCCGAAGGTCCAAGGGTCGAGAATCTGCTGTAGTTAGACGCGGGTGGCTGCGAGTACCTATATGTCACGTCACAACTAAACCAAATATAAAGCTGCTTACGAACAGGCAATTTTCTGACCTAACTTTAAGAAAGCTACTGAGTTGCGCGTACGATCTGACAGAACTAAGTTAGAATCCGTCCTCCCCCCTTACCCCAGCTAAGGCACCCGGAATTTCGACTGAGCTAAATTTCTGACCTTGTTGGCGGGATATACGGCGTTTTTGAATTTTTGACGTTTAAATTTCTATTGCACTTCCGTTTAGTTCTCGGTCGGGATAACATCGCTGTTGAGTAGCGGCTCTTTCGTCGGCGATTCTGGGGTAACGCGTGGCAATCGTTCAGGGACCGATTTGTCCCCCCGAGAAAGAAGCGGACGTCATAGCCAGCGTCGTCTGTGCCACTTCATCGTATAAGTGTTTGTCTTTAACCAAAGGAAATACCCAGTAAGGGGTTTCTATTTGTGCCGTGTGAAAAGTCGGTGGTTGTAACAGGGTCCAGAGCTTGACAACGTTGCAATCGCCCCCGAATACAAAGCCCTTCAAACTGGAATAACGTGTAACGAATGTAGAAGGGTAGCTCTACCGCTCCCTAAGCGCCGGGCGAAGGGTGCACTGGCAAATTGCCTCGTAGCAGCGCCAAACGGCTCCATTCTTGAAGGGAGTCCATACTTCAAGTTCAAGTTCAAATTTCTATTGAGGTTATGTTTATTTATTTATTTTTGTGTCCAAATATGGTCCAAATAATCAAGCATCAGGCATTCAAGCTGGTAATTGCTTAGAATACATAATATATTAATCTATGCTGAGAACTTAGAAGTAAGGCGTAAAGCCACAAACCTAGACAATATGAATGAATTGAAAATTAATTTTAAAATAAACGAAGAAATGGTAAGTAGAAAATCCGGTGGATGGACCGTACCATTTATTGAAGGCTATTCTATGACAATGATATTATTAATATTATTATACAATACACTCAAATTAATATATTCTAATCTAATATTCTTGTAGTATATTTGAATACACTGCAACAGGCCAGTCGAAACTCATTTCGAAACTAAAAATGTTTCTGTCATTTGTCAATAAACGTGACGTGACTCGTAACTTGAAAGGTATGGGACAAATCTGAAAGTTGGGCTTTTCGATCAAAAACTTAGCTCAGGTCAGTAACTAACTTCAGGTTAGGTCAGAAAACGGTCTGTTCGTATGTTCGTAAGCAGCTATTGTTATATAAATAATAAAAAGTCTTGGGAACCATGTTTGATCATTAAAATTTTGGGCAAATAATTATTGAGCGGAAAAAATACTCAAAGATTCGAGTTTTGAGGTTCAATTGAGGTAGAATCCGTGACTTTCACTACATTTGCCTCGATGAAAAGGATATTTTGCAACTGACGCAGACAGATATTTTATATTTTATTCTTAAGCATTTACACGGGTCCTTCCGCCTGACGAGGCTTGCGCGCGCATCGCACTGTTTACGTTAGCATGTGTATTTTTTTTAAACTTCAAGTAATGCCCACCGCTCGCTTCAGGGTGCAACCAAACAAAACTAACCCATGGCATGCCCAAAATTAAGAAAAAAACAAGTCCAGGACTCGTCAGACGGAAGGACTCGTGTAGATGCTTAAGGATAAAATATATACCTTACGCGGAGGTCTTGGTGCAAGGCTGCCAAGCTTTGCTCATCGGGAAGCAAAGCGAACAGAAACTAATCCAAATTAATGTAAAAATTTCTTTGGATTAGGTTAATTTTTCTTTGTTTTGCTTCCGGAGGGAGCGGGAAGGCAATGCAAGAAATGAACCATAAATAAATATATATAAGGGCGAAAAATGAACAGATTTTACCTTTTAGGCATCTAATAATGTACAAATACGTTACAACTGAGAGATGTGTTAGAGCGAGTAGGAATGTCTTCTTCACTTAGATGCGGTAAGTAATCACTGTGTGCTACCCCTCCAATAAGAAAATTTTAAACATTTGTCAACCTTGCACTAAGACTTTGGAGTGAGCTGTGTGTACCTATATGGCATATCTAACCCAAAATTGTTTTATAAATAATAATTAGAAGTAAGTAATAATTGAGTATTTGATCATTAGCACCTTGGACAAATGATTATTGAGCGGAACAAAGCCTCAAAAGAAATCAACGGAACCTTTTTTATAGGCAACTGATAATACACAAATACGCCAAAAAGTAGAAATGTGTAATAACGAGTAGGGATGTGTTATTCTTACTTTATTAGCTGGATGAATGTGAATACACTCACATGATACATTGTATCATGATACACTCATGTTGAGGGGTATTAATTACTTGCATAACGTTTTAATGTTCAAACAGAGCTGTCTTCTTACAATTTCCGCATTTTATAAAAGCATCGAAAGTCCGACATTCTAAAAAATGACCCTCCTATGAATCGGCCAATACAATAACTGATTTGATGTTAGGTATTTATCCTCCATAAACAATTGGTGAGCGGAAAGTTAGCAACAGAACAAAAAGATAAATCGAAGCTGTTGGGGAAACACCCCAAGATGTGTATAACATTCGTTTTTCACCGTATGGTCTGGTGATAGGACCCTGTATGTCTGTAGTATGAATTAGCCACAATTAAACTCTGAATAGATTTATTTAACCCCAGGTAAATAGCAATTTGTGCATTTAAAACATTGTACTTAGTTCGAACCTGAATTGTTGGTATAATAGAATCCGTTATATGAAACCATCCATGGAAAGCAAGCAAAATGACACTGTGTCAATAAAATCGTTTTTAATCGTTCTCAATTTAATATATCCTTGTCTCAGTCAGTGTTGTGTAAACAACAATATGTCAAAGAAAGAAAGAACATGCGTCCACCCTCTCAAATGCATCCACCGACCCGTAGCAACCCTCGAATTTCCCACTCTTTCAGCCGACTTTCAGTTTGCCGCCTACCGATAGGAAAAATTATATTTTAGTGCCTTACAATCACAAACGTACTAGATCGGTCCAGTCACCGCTCTCTAGTGCAGTAAAAACTCTCATTCGAACAGCACCTAAAATTGCTTGTTGCTCTTTCGCGCCAAAGGTCAAATCCTTTTAGGCCATTTTCTAGTTTTGTTTGCACAGATATTAGAGACTATCGGCTGTACCTCTGCTCTCTTTGTCCAAGCTGGGAGAAAGAACTCTTTTCGGTCTTTTAACGCATTTTCTCGGAGACAGAAACGCCATACAACGTCTCGTCTCACCTGTTGCTGTGTTTACAGACAGAAGAGAGCAAAATGGCGGCGAAAAATTTGTAGTTTGACAAATTGTTCCTGTATTTTAGACGATGGAAGGTTCAAATGAAATCAAAGGTTTGAAGTCAGATCCCTGTCATAGGGAAGTTAAGTCGAGAGCATTGGAGATCAAGGTATTCTGTGAGAAAGAGAGTTGCCCGGTTTAAAACATAAAAGTTATTAGATTTAAATTCAGGAAAGAGAAACGTTTCATTTGAAAATTAAACAATCAAGACTTTTTAGTAGATATTTATAAATAGCTAATCAACCTTTTGTATATTTAGTTTTTATGTGTGAACTAATGAATGCGTGAAAGTAGTGTAGAAATTGTATATATTTTTAATATCAAATACAAATTAAGAATTGCATTATTAAAGTACTTAATACCTAATATACCTACCTGTTTCAATTCACAACCTATGTGTAAAACCCGCACCACCCTATTTTAATACAGTCCACTAATTAATGGGGTAAATTATACAGCTACTTCTCACCCCCACCTTTGTGGTCATAAATAATTAAAAAATTTGTTTATCCCGACCAGATGCCATAAATATGCTTTATTAAGTCTATGGTGGTGGTACCTACTACACGCACTGGTTGGAAATTAATTTACTTATCTGGCTTGCTTGCATATTTTG
>JAEQML010068612.1:0-18145 GCA_016904865.1 Pissodes strobi | reverse complement strand
AAACTGTCATTGATCAGCTCCAGACTTTGTACTTTGGTGTTCTCCAGCCTGGGGGAGGACGATGGGATTTGATGCGCCACATCCCATGGCAACTCGGAATGGCGGGGGCGTCACTCCCCGTAATCAAACTGCTCTCACCAGTTTGACGTTCCTGCCAGCCAATACAATACAGCCCCTCTTGTCATAAACTGTCATTGATCAGCTCCAGACTTTGTACTTTGGTGTTCTCCAGCCTGGGGGAGGACGATGGGATTTGATGCGCCATATCCCATTTTAACATTGAAAATGTTTCTATTACCCTAGTAGGTATAGGGCCCCAAATCGCGAAAAAGTGCATGCCACACCCGACATCATACGCGTGTGAGATCGTGTTAGTTTATTTACTTAAACTTAAATTTGATTTATAAGGTATCGGAATCGATTAAAATGACTAAAATAAACTGGAACCAACTGAAACCCACCGAAAGCCGATCGAACGACCAACCAAAACTCGCCAAAAGTAACCAATACAGACTTAAACGTACCGGTACAGGTTACGAAAAGTAAATCAAGTTAAAACCAACCAAAAGGAACGGAACCCTAGCGACTAACCAAAACTAACCAAAAACACCAAACCTGACTACAACGCACCGGAACCGATCCAAATGACCAAAATAAATTGGAACTAACTGAAAGTTATCGAAAGTTGATTGAAAAACCAACCAAAAGTAACCAAAAGCATCAAAAAGGGCCAAAACGCATCGGAACAGACCAAACACATCAAAGTAAGTTCAAATGACTAAAACAAACAGGACCCAATCGAAACCAACCGAAAGCTAACTAAACGGCTAAACAAAACTAACCAAAAGTAACCAAAAGCGAAAGAACGGGCTAAAACAATTCGGAACAGGTTAGAATTATTATCTACCGCAACGGGATATTAATAGATTTTTCTATCTACAAGTAGAGGGTAATTTTTTAGATCTTCATATCCGCACCTTTTTTTTAAATTTTTTTATAATTATGTTGAAAAATATTATAATGTTAAAAAGGCATTTCTTTAATTAGTTAGTTTTAATTCACCCCGGTCACCTGAACCGACACCGACACGCCACAATCAAACTCAATGTGTTCGGCCAGTTCCGGCCAGTCGCCAAAACTCGGCTAATTCAAGCCAATTTTAACTTACTTTAATATTTTTAATTTGCGCGATACGGTTTAGCCCGTCTTGGTGCCCTTGGTCAGTCGCTCAATCAACCCCCGGCCAGTCCCAGCCAGCTCCCACCCATTCCAGTAACCCGAACCGGATCCGATACGCTACAACCAATCCTAATGTACCCGGTTAGTCCTGGTTAGCTGCAAAAGTTCGGATAATTTGAGTCAGTCTTACCTTAATTTCTCCAATTTGCTCCGATACATCTAGCTCCCCCCGGTGCCCCCGATTACCCCTGGTCGGTTTGGGCCAGTAGTTCATCACGCATACGACATCACGTGTGGAAATGCAGCACGCACCCCCCCCGCAACCCGACGCCCCATAACAGCAATACAGAAACACCTTCAATGTCAAAAGTACTACGGCAGACGTAGCGCGATGAGAGAAATTCTCATAAATGCAGCCAATCACTTGAGAAATGCACCCGGTTAATTGGCCATGTTAAAGCGGACGCTAAATAAGTCAGCTAGAGTAGTGGAGGACAGCTCGGTTCGCAAAGCCGTCTCCGAAAACTGATGATTTCGCAGAAAATGTGAGAGAAATACTCGTAGCGCGAGAAATGAAGTGTTAAGACCTTTAAGAAGCTATACATTTACTTTACTAGCTTAATATGTCCTTTTTATATTTAAATTCCCACAATATTTGTCAGGTACCTTGAACCTTCTGCTTTATACATGTTTTAATAGATGACGGCAGTTTGTTGAGCAATCCGTCTTGTCATGACTCTGTCGATTGCCTTCGAAATATAGTAGTTTTCAATTGCCCTACTCCATATTATATAAGTGACATAAAGCCAATATATCTCCTGTCGATCTCTCTTTGCGAAAGTTTCATCGTCGCCGACATAAGCTCAGTTATTTTTATTCCTCGGTTAAACTTGATTTTTGACATATAAAGCATGTTATAGCCGTTAAATCTCAATTTCAGCTAAGTAATAAACTGAGCTTTATTCATCTATGAAGAAATTGCCCCTTAACTCTTAACTAACGGGTATAATAAATGGGAACAGTAACCACTTTTAGCAAGCGTGATTGTGAGAAAAATAAAAAATAAAAGTAGATAGGTATTTAGTTTTTTTCTTTTATGGCCTAGCTTAGAATTATTACGCTTGCAAATACTTACCAACTGTGTAGTGGTACCCCTTTCTATTGACAAACATGTGCTCTATGTCACTTTCTGGGGGAAAAATTACTACTTGCTTGCAATCAATGCAATGGGTTGCATTGATTGCTAACCCAAACTAACCCCAGGAAAATTAAATTCTTCAATAAATCTTAAAGAAAAAATCAATTATTCTTATACTATTACACATAAATAATTTTAGGAAGTTCTCTACTTACCGTGCTGTTGTTTCTTGTAATTCTTGAGCATTACGTGGAAGTCTTACATATGAATTTAACATCTCAGGGCTGTTAAGGGCGTTGGTGACTTCTTCAACTGCACGACTAACAGATGATTGGGAAACCCCATGCATGACACTATAACCAACAACTGTTTGATGTTATCCCGCAGAAAAGAACCGCCATGCTGTGAGGATCTGAATAAAAAAACAGCTGAAATTAATTACGACTAGGTATAAGGCATCACTGAAACTACCTTTCTTCCAATATCTAATGCTGACAATCTTGTTAGATGTGTCATGAATGGTTCCAACAAATCAACTAGTTCTGTTGCTAAAGGTTTGGATAGCCGGTAAATTTTAAAGAACTGATTGTCACTAAGTTCTTGAAAACCATCCCTATGGTGAAAGACTATCCGACGATTATTGACATCAATTTCGGCATTTTCCAATGCCCAAATCTCCCCCAAAAGGACCATATCTTCCAAATTAGCCATAGTAAATAAACTTATTTACAAATTTTAAAATAGGTACACCTACAAAAAAGTTAAAGATATAATTATTGTAAACTAGAAATCGTATTCACTAAAAAAGACCACTCAGTCTAAAGTTTGAACTTGATCTTGAATGATAAATATTATACTTATTATCTAAACATGTTTTAAAAACAATCAGTAAACTTTCAACAAATTTTAGTATAAAAGAACGTGCAAATCGAGTAAACGACAGCTGGGTCATCTGGTTAGTCGTACCTTCAAGGCAAACGCTTTCTGGTAACAAGTTCAAACCCTCCACACCTGGTCATCTGGTTGGTCGTACCTTTAGGGCAAACGCTTTCTGGTAATAGGTTCGAGCGCCCCTAAAGTTACGTCAGTGAAAAGTTACGTCAGTGAAAAGTAAAGTGAACCTAAATCAAAGTGAAACTGAATTAAAGCATACCAATATAAATTAAACGAGTTAACTCTCTAAAAAACTAACATAAACTAAAAAATACATTCAAAGGGTGCTAGCAAATTGCTTCAAGGGAGAATCCTCTTTGACAAATACTCCCGGGCGGAAACACCAAATTGCCTCAAGGCAAAATCCGCTTTGACACGTGGTGGAGGCTGCCGTTGTGATTCCCGTACATAGGACCATGGACTCGTCAAGGAGATAACCATTGGAGGCTGTCGTTCTGGCCTCTAGTGCCGTTTATTGGGAGCCGCCGTTCTGACTTCTAACTCCAGATTGGTTTCAGTTATTTATATGCAGTAAAGTCACATAACAAGTGTATCCTTATTTTTTTCTAAGCCGCTTTTGACAAGTGCTGTTTTAATTGCTGGGCACTCTGACATATAGGGTCAATAAAAAAAAAATTGTTTTCGTCAGAATTAAATAAATCTCCAAACACAATTCATATCCATTGGGATTCACACGGTTAATTTCTGTACCAGCTCTCTTCAGATTTATGATACCATCAATCAACATTACGGAGATTACAGAGATTGATGATTTCGAGTTGTTCATCACACATCTTCCAGAGGGAGTGAATCTTTTCTGCGGGCGGAATTTCGTTTCTTCGAGGAGTAACTTGACTGCTCTCGGAGTTATAAGAAAAAATCTCTATCCCACGGCAAAATAAGCATAAGAAAAATCAACAAAATAAATTAAGCTCAAGGATACTCATACGATGGACCCATGGACCAAGGCATCACCAGTCAATATCAAAAAGCACGAGGATCATAATGAAGAAGTAAATTTTCATCAATTTTAATTTTAAAACACAAGTATCATACCTTAGATAATAGAGAACATCGCCCTTGTGCGAGGAGCAGGAAAAATAAGCAGTCTATGCAGATATAGGTCGATGTAGCTAGAATATAGATACAATTTTAAACGCAAAGTGTTAGAGATAAGTACCCTATTGGGAAAATCATAGCCAAATCACTTTGGCGTTAAAATAAGTAAAAATTTGAGGAGTAAAATTGAGAAATGAGTAACTAGGAAATAGAGTTACCGTTGTAAACGCAAGTGTTAACAATATGTACGATACTGGGAAAATCGTATAGGTGAAACACAAAGGCGTGGACATAAAGCATAGTTGAACTCATATAAACTATTATCTAAGGTACATACAGTAACAGTAACTAGAAGAAAGCAGCTTAAATATAAGAAGAAATCAGCCGCTGTAAAGAAACAATACACTAGGGGAATACGACGAACTGGGGCCAGGGATGGAGGAAACCAAGAAGAAAATTAAAAATAACTAAAAAACCGTAATTAAGTAATTAAGAAGCAACCAAAAACTAAGCAAATACAAAGATTCCACACACTAAGAAGAAATCAGAAACTAAGCAACTAAATATAATAAATTTGGGAATAGGAATAGTAAAAAATTGGTCAAATATGTTAGGAATATGAAAATAGAAGGTGGAACGCGAATGTTGATGATAAGTATCTCAGATGATAGAGAAAATCATAATGCAAACCTATAGGCGTCCAGAGAAGGTTGATATAGAGAAAAATGGAGGTATATATAACTAGAAAAAGTTATAATTTTCAATGCAAGTGTTAATGACAGGTACCACATTGGGGTAATCATTGTAAAAACACGTAGGCATTAGGGAAGCAAAAGTTATAATTTTAAATGCGAGTGTTTAGGGATAGTACCATATTGGGAAAGTCACCGGAAAACACATAGGTATTTAATTGTAAGAGAAATTAAAGAGTTAAATATTCAGAGTACGAGAATTATAATATTGAACTACAATAAAGGAGAAGCTAGAAAGCAAATATAGGGAATGTTGTAGCCAACTGTCGCAGAGAAGTACCTTATAGGGAAGATCATAACAGACACTTGGGCAGCATGATGGCCTAGGAGATGAAATTGGAATCCACATAGGGACCCATATGTATAGATGTATATAGAAAGTTATAAGGAAAAGTAGACAGTATATGAGAAGATAGTAAACCAGAATATATTAATAGAAATAATCGAAAATAAGTTAAAAATAGTATGGCACAGGTAGCAGTGATAAGTATTATATGGAGAAAATCGCAACTTAGGAGGAAAAATTTGAGAAAATACATCACAAAAGTATCGATCGATACAATGCATAAAGATAGATACAATACATAGACATAGATAAAAGATTAAAAATAAGCCAACATAAATAAAATAAGGAGCCTTAAAGTATAGAAACATAGAAAGAATGAAATAAAATAGCATATATGGATAGAAGAAAACTTAGATTAAGTAAATATATATAAGAATAAGCCAACATAAAGATAGAGTACAATCGTACAGTACATACAATTCTAAATCCACACAACCCTACAGTCGGCAGCATCAATCTCGCAAAAGGCACCTAATATTGATGATAAGTAAAACATAAGTATCTATCATGTTATAAATACTAAGCGAAAAACTTGCAACTTGTGTGAGGTAATTTACACCGAAAAAATATTCAATTATATTTCTTAGATATTGGCCTAGGAAGGATAATAATTAAAAGTACTAATATCCAATTCAGATCATCAGTTAAGGCAATATAATTGACGTCACTGTAAATAACCCATACATGTATTAAATATCCACTGTTATTAATATTGTTCTATCCCGGAAATGTTTACGATCAATGAAATAAAGATATCAATGTTATATAATCACAAACAGTCAGCAATCTTTTTCAAGGTAGACCAAGTATACGTGCTATTTTTTGTTATTATGTTTAATAAAAACAAAATCCAACAACAATGACGCACCGCCGGAGACGTTGCAACGGCCGGAGAAATTGCAACATGCTGATTCAACAATATGACGATCACACAGGATAAAGGGTTAAAGTATAACGAATTAATGCTAAACGTATCTTTAAACATAGCTGTAGGATAAACTTAGAATAATTCAATATTTCAATAACAATATTTTCATTTGTTAAAGCATAATTGCCGATTTTCCGGATACCAATAATATGAAAATACGGAATATTACTAAAGTAAAAAAGGTATTATACTGGGCCAAGAAAAATGCAAGGCATAAAAAAATTCTCAATGGTTTTAAGCACCAATCTGTTTTTAATAATATTTACAACAATGTTCAATTTCGGTTTTACGTCCACAGTGGACCAACTAAAATACTTGTATATGGTTAACGCACCTAGAAAACAACCATATAATTAATTATTTAGTATAAATATGCTGAATATTTCAAATACGAATTATAATTTTCATTACCTGGTGATAAAAAAATAAAATGACAAATATTTAAAGAGAAAATTTTTTAAGGAAACGGATATATACACATACTTATATTAATATAACATTAGGATAAGAAGAAAAGGTCAATATTAAGTACTCATATTTTGTTTATATTTGTTACATGTTCAGGTTTTTTTTATATATTGACCCCCTTTTATCTTTTTTACTTGATGTTTCTGAAAAAAGTGTTCAATACAAAAGTTTAATGGTTTAAAGCAAATTTTTAGAAAAACTAATTTTTCATCTACAGGTTGTTCCAGAAAGTCTGGGCGTGGTCATATTTTCTTATTTCAAATTGCTACCCCACTTTTTTATTAGATTTTTGTATCCTCCTTACAATTCTAAACATTTTTTATGTAAGACACCCTATACCTAACTTTGACGCATAAAAAGATATTGACGAAAGGAAGTTGCGGTTTTTTTTTAAATTAGGTAAACAGGGGTACAGACCTTAAACTGGTCGTTCACCGCGATTGTTTTAATCTCAGGTAGACTATCAATGCCATACAGAGATGAGGAAAATGCGATTTTGTTTTTGTTTAAGAAATATAATATTATTATCTACTACAACTATTTACAACTGTTCAATCTGCCCACCGTTCATTTCAATACACTGTATATAATCTATCTGGATTTGATTTATACTGTTGATAATAAGTTGAGAATGATTCTCATTCGTGTCCTGCATGGCCTCAATTATACTTGTTCGTAAACCCTCCACATTTCCATGGGAGTGTCATATACTTTATTGTGCAAAAATCCTCATAGGAACGAATCAAGCGGCGCGCGGCGTCAAGTCATAGCTATTCGGCGGCCATCTAATCGGTCCACTGCGACCAATCTCTGTTTGTTATTTCCCGTTAATGTAATTTATAACCGGAAAAACTTTGTATGCTAGGGCTCCATCCTGATGCCATATACTTTCTTTGTATTGACGGAGTGTAAGTTGTCCAGAAAATTTTCTACATCACTGGTCAATAAATTTAAATATTTTCCTCCATTTAAGAAGCCGTCAATAAATAGTATTTAAGTTTCAACTATATACTCTAAGATTAAGATACTAGTTTTAAAAGACCATATTTTTTTCGCACGAGCACGAAACTAGGACACGACCCGCTTGCGGGGAGTTTCCTAACGTGCGCTAAATGTCTTTTAAAACGTGTATTTTATACTATTTTTTTCTATTTTGCAGGTTTTTTTTATGAAAAACATTCATTTATTCTAGTTGCGATCAAAAATTTGGCCGGCCATCATGTCACTTTTGACGTCTGTATCAGTAGGAATTCCATTCAAAGCGGTGTCGATATTTTTATTAGTGAGCCTTGACATTGAACAATTTTGTTAATATCATAGCAACCAGTCAACAGAAGTAGTCTCGAAAAGAGGTTATTTTCAACACTTCTTTGCGTATCGAATTGAAATCATTTTGAACGCAAAATAGAAAAAATAATTTTATTATCTAATAGCCCACACCACACCTGTAACGATCTTCTACCTTGTATTTTAATTTCCTAGTTACTCGAGGGTTTCGAGTTGCCCAAAATCGTACGGTTTTCCGGTTATGAATCTCTGCAGTGCTGAATGTGCACTAGTCAGACCATACTGTTTCTTTTAAAAAATTGTCTTTTAATAATATCATTTCTTAACAAAACATAATTCTTTTTTCTGATCTTGTGTTAATTTTTGCACCGGTAGGAAACTGTTTTTGCATTTTTATTATTCTTATAGAATATCTGAAGAATATCGCATTTTTCCGCTCTGTGTATGGCATTTTCTAATGGCATTGATGGAAAGTCTACCTGACATTAAAACAATCACGGCGAATTACCAGTTTAAGGCCAGTACCTATGCTTACCTGATTTTTATTACTAAATTTTGGAAAACGGCAACTTTCGGAAGTCAATATCTTTTTATACGTCAAAATTAGGTATAGGGTGTGTTTCATAAAAAATGTTTAGAATAATTGTCAGAATACAAAAATCTAATAAAAAAATGGGATAGCAATTTAAAATAAGAAAATATGACCACGCCCAGACTTTCTGGGCGTGGATGAAAAAAAGCAAATTTTCTAAAAATCTGTTTTAAACCATTAAACTTTTGTATTAAAACTTTTTTCAGAAACATCAAATAAAAAAGATAAAAGGGGTCAATATATAAAAAAACTGTACATGAAGCACTAAACAATATCAGCCTACAACGCAGTCAGATGGAGTCCTGAGACAAATAGAAGCCAAATGGGGATCCACGACAAGGATCTTGAATTGTGTAGAGACCTCATCCATGGGTAACCATTGGCTGGACTCCAGGACCAAACTAAGCTATAGGCCAGAAAGTTTGAAGTGCTCAAATATAACTTAAATTTAAGTAGGTACGGAACGATATGACTATTCGAATATTGAGAACCACTCGTTAATATTTAGGAGATTCTCTCTTTTATACATACTCATCAAATAGTATATTATTTTATATGGAGGAAAAGTAACTTTTCCTCCAAATAAAATATGCTGTTTTTTCTTCAAATGTCGACAAATTAATGCAAAAACATCTCTTTTTAATAGTAATAATATCTAATTATTATTAAAGATAAATGGGTACGCAAGGCGGCTTAGACCACGGTCGTAGGTGGCCTTGCTTAGACCGGTGTCGGTGAATATAATGTAACATAAAGCTGTCAGTGGACACTGTCAACAATAATTATTTTTTTAAGATGCGTCTCCGATTGCGTTTTAATTCCGTATTGATAAGCAGTTATTGAGTAAGTTCGACTAAATAATAACCAATTTGTTCCTAAATTAGTGATTTTTAGAAATGCAGTCACAAATTGAGTGATAAATGCAAATTGTAGTTTAATAAATCTTGAGTTGTTGACGCTTATTTTGTTGTCTGTTTGTATTGTATCTATGTTGCTATGACAACACTTTTACCTCCGCCGGCGGAAAAGTGAAAAGTAAAGCTCCGGCGGAGGAAAAACGAAACTTCACGGCCGCCTACACAGTCGAGTAATGACGGATTTACTGACGTTTGAAGAAAAAATGAGTTTTTGATCGTCTCTACGATAAACAGTTGTTTAGTTATCTCTGGCAGTCGCTAACAAATTTTATTTATTGGAGAGATTCTTTTCTTTTTGAGCATTTTAACCGTAAAAGATGTTTTGCATTGGAGACCAATGCTAGACGGAGGGGGGCATGAGTAAACTAGAAATCGTATTCACCAAAAAAGAACACTCAGTCTAGATACTTGATCTTGAATGATAAAATATTATACTTATTATCTGAACATGTTTTAAAGACAATCAGTAAACTCAACAAATTTCAGTATAAAAGAACGTGCAAATCGAGTAAACAACAACTTGGTCATCTGGTTAGTCGTACCTTCAAGGCAAACGCTTTCTGGTAACAAGTTCAAACCCTCCACACCTGGTCATCTGGTTGGTCATACCTTTAGGGCAAACGCTCTCTGGTAACAGGTTGGAGCGGCCCTAAAGTTACGTCAGTGAAAAGTAAAGTGAAGTGTAACGTATCAGTGAAACTGAATTAAAGCATACCAATATAAATTAAACGCATTAACTCTCTTAAAATCTAACGTACACTAGAAGTACTTGCATGGAAACCTCAAATTGTTTCAAGGGAACCAAATAGGTCGAGTCCGGTCAGTCCTTATCGAATGGTCATGCGTTTTACGCTATTCTGGCAAATTATATTCAAACATAGTTATCATTCTAAGTGCATACGTTCCTGTATACCAAACCTGGCAATCAATATACGTACAGTTTGTTTCGAAGTAAGCGAGTCATTATTCCTTCTGAGTTACGGCGCCTGAAAGAGCAAAGAGGAACGCCGCCAACAAATATACTCAGCGACACGTAATTGGGAAGCGCTCAAATTCCTCTTTCACAATATGTTTAGTTTTAGTTCATTTCCAAAGAATAACTGCGAAAACTCCAAACCCCGTTTTTTCAGAAAAACCGAGATATTAAATTATTCATAAATTATAATATATACACAAACTCAAAAATATGCAAAAGTGAGGTTAAAATATCACAATTCGTATATGGAAAATCAAATCCGCCTAGCTCGACCCATTCGATGTCAATTTCTACGAAAAAGTCACATACGGACTTCAAGATTACAAATCGTCGATTTTATTCGAATTTTTTTTTTTGGTATTTTCATTAAGAGAAAATATAGATAAGCCAACGATATATCACAAACTAGGTACTTGGATTCTAGTAGTGTCAGTATTGTATTAAATTAAATTAATCCTACCAGAAATCAACGAGATTCTTCATCCTCTGTATAAGAGAAACCACTAGACTTGAATACAGCGCAGACTTGATGAACTATGTGGACTTCTCAAGAGGTCGCGTACCTCAAAAACTCTCGGTCTGGTCCAACAATTGAGATAGGAATATTTGGATTCCTTTTCAAGGAAGGAATTTTCCTGAACTGGTGAAAGGATAACTGATTTTTAGCCATGTTAACTAGAAGCACATGGGTCGAACCTACCTTTTAAAATAAAAGGGTTACCACACCGCTTCCCACACGATGTTTCACAGCAGAATAGCCGCTTCCTTAACAAAATATACTACGTTTTGATTTCAAAATAATGCTATCTAGCAATCGTCATCCAGCAGGTAAAAAAAAACGTAATTGCTGCAAAGCACCTCGGAGTCAAGTCTGGACCCCAATATATACCCTATTTTCGGAATTAGTTAGAGTTAACTCTTTGCTGCACAGATTTTACCTAATTTTTCAGACCCTAGTTGCACAAGAATAAAAACTTAAAAATGTATGCAAAATTTAGTTTATGCAGTTTAGAATTACTGTAATTTTAAGGCTTTATAAAAAGTGAACTGTCAAAATGACAGATAATTGACGGTTCATAATATAGACCACCGTGCAACAATAACAAAAACCGAATCGATTTGGTTAAATATTTTATTTTTGAAAAACAATACAATGATAATCAATCTAATAATTTCAACTGGTCCAAACTAGGGTTTCTTATGGTAGGCCTGGAAACAGTCCTTATTTTTTCCAAGACAAGGCCACATCACAAACACTGCAACTCCAGTCAGACCGTATTGCTTTTTCTCTGGTACTGCATCTAGCACATTTTCTTCTGGTTGACCTGGCAGGTTGATGAGCTGCAGAATTAAATCTTAATTCTTTTGGAACTTTTCGCTTTTTCTTCTCCGACTCTTCCCCAAAGCGTTCCTTCTGAGATTTGATTTCTTTTGGCCACTAAACCATCTACTATTCTTCTCCTGAATTGTTTGAGAGTTTTTGCAGGCATATTTATTTTTTATAAATGATAAAAGCGTTCACTACACACCAGTCTACTAAATAAAAGAATATCCGCATCCACCATTTCTTGCTTTTCCGATCAAGTTCATATGAGAATTTTAGTTGATCAAAACGATCGACAAAATTCATATTTTTGTTATAATCCGTGAGGAGTGTCGGGCAAGGGATTTCTTGTTTACTTCCATCTTTTTGCTTTCTTTCTACAGTTGTTGATGCTTTTGGGTCATGGAAATTTGAGAGGAGGTGAATAGCTCTCTTGTCTTTCCACTTCATGAATGTAATTCCATCAATACTGACTGAAAAGTCATAATCCCCTTGCTTCATTAGTTTTTCGTCCTTCCATTTTGGAAGATGTTTCCTGTTAGACATAACAGTGCCACATGCATAAATATTTTTCTCCTTTAGTCTTTTTAATAAAGCGTAGGAATTAAAAAATGTTTTGAAATAAAGACAGTCATTTTTTTGTTCCAAACTTTCAGTCAACCGCAGGTCAACTTTTTCACCCAACGCGTGTTCAACGTAATGCTTACTCTTACCTGTAATACCGAAATTATAAAGGTAATCCTCGCAATCAGCTAAGGCGCAAACCTTAAAACCTCGTTTGATAATTTTTTTGGGCATATATTGCTCCAATGCACTCCTATCCTTGAACTTGATCATCGATGGCAATATTTTCATGCAGGTTATAGTGTTTTTGAAAATGTGTTCGTATAGCATCGATAAATGGCCGAACTTTGTATAATTTCTCGTAGTCAGGTTGATCCTTTTTGGTAGCAAGGCGTTATTGTTCAGGTGCAAGTGGCTTAGCATCCAACTGAATCTATTTACAATCATTAATTTTGAAATATAAGGATCAATCATATCATCATCATGTGACTAATAATCACGCTAGCTAGGCAGCACTTTTATTCCCATGAGAATATTTATTCCAAGAAATAATTTCATTTCCTCGCTAGATGTTTGAGAATATTTTTTATTTTTTTTTTGAATCTTGCTCGGCATTTAAATTCGTTTGGAATGTAATGTCATCAATTACTTCATTGGTAAGAAATAAACTAAACAAGAAACATGGTGTAACACTTTGATCTTCCATTTCTAATAGGCTCTGTGATAAACCAGATTTGTGAGTGAATGAATTAGGTACCCTAACGCATGGAGAGTTTCCTTGGGACCATGAAATATTCTGTTCTTGTAGTAATGGTTTATTTTTACTCACATATTTTATGAGGTGTTGATCATCATCGGATTCATCTGACTCATGTAAAACTAATTCGTCACTCTGAAAAGGAAGAAGCCCTTCTAAATCATCAGACATCAGACCGAATTCTCATCACTCGGTATATTATAAACATCGTCCAGTTCTCTTTCACTCTTCTCGTGACATTCCCACTAGTTTGAACATTGGAGGATTTCCGGAAGACCACATTCCACCTAAATAAATAAAAAAAGAATAGTCATTCATAGGGCCCGCGGAGCCTAGTTGAATAGCGGTTCAAAAACAGGACGCCATAAAATACCGTTAACCTCAAACAATGTTTTTATTTTCAATAAAAATGTATCATATCATATGTCTTTGAAGTAATGATTATATCTAAAGCTAAAAATCACAAAATTATACTTACGTTCCATTTTCTTCACAACAAATAATAACAAGCTTACATTGACTGCATTTACCCGAGAGAAGCACGTGTTATGGAAACGCATATATAGAATTCCCGCGGAATACTAATCCATGGCCTTCGCAGCAGTATATTAAGTAGGTGGGAGTATGTGGTACATTTTCTGTGCAGCTGTGCTGGAAGTGTTAAAGCGACTTTTATGTGGTTTATATTATGTACCACAGTGCAACTATTGACAAATATTTAGTGGTTCAAATTTAAGACCATGCAGCAAAGAGCCTTACACAGTTAGTAAAATCGTCATAATCCGATTTTTTTTATTTTTCACGGACAGTGCCACCTGATGTGGAAACTGTCCCCACTCATAAAATGTTACCCGGTTCAACATATTTTATAATTATTTCTTTACTACCTATATTCGGAGAGTTAACTATGTACACAAGAAAATTTTTGACGAACAATTATCAAGCCACAGAGTATTTTTTTGCATCTCTGTTGAGAAAATAAATGATATTGTGCTTATAAACTCTTCTTTCTTTCTGCCCGCATTGTCTTCATGCCAAAGAGCCGCAATTCGCTTGATTTTAAAACTCTTACCCTTTTCGATTCGAAAGGAACGGACAGCTCAATAAGCGAGACGACGCTCTCAATATCCCAAAAATTTAGAAATCCACGTATGCCGTGGAGCACGCGAGCCGTAGAAATAATCCAACTAGTAAAAAAATTGGTGTGTGCTTAAGACCGCACGACAGAAGTGAAACCTTCAACAAGCGGAGTCATCGTTTGTCAGAATTTCGTCCGAGCCTTCGTTGCAGAGATACGAGCAAAAAACGGTTTCCCCCCCCAAAATCCCCCATTAAATTAGAGCCCCGGTACCCCCCCCCGTATGATCTGAGGTGGCTCAATATGGGGCGCACCTACCATAAAAATTTCGACCCCGTATCTCTTCCCGTTCTCCTGAAATTTATTATTTAAGTTTTTTATTCTCCCCCCTCCCCTGACCAAACAGAGGGGGGACGGGGTCCCGATTTCGTCCATGATCTTCTTTTTACCCCGGCTACATCCCCTGAAAAATTTCGGCCCTCTACCTATACGGGAACATGCCAGCGTTACGTTACATATCCGAGCGTGACGCGTGACGGTTCGGTCTCGTTCAACTCCCACAAAAAAAATGCAAAACGCGCCTAAAGAAGTTTTCACTTCAAAAATTTGCCGCCTGAGTAACAATAATAAAGTTAAAAGTGTTAATTTGTGTAAAATACATTAATTACTTAATGTATTTTACACAAAATAGTATAATCACCAACAAGTAGTATTTAATAACTATCTTCAAAGTTTTCTTCGCACTTAGTGACCAATTAATTTTTCAAAGTGATCACCTTGGGCGGCTCTGCCCTTTCTGACGCGGAAAACGTTTTTTCGTACCACCTCACTTAGCATTTCAATCGTAATACTTACAAATGCTTCTTGAATGCGGTTCAGCAATATTTCAAGGGTCCTTGGGGCAATCATTAGTTGCAATAACCCGCTGTCCAAACCGTCTTTCTAAATATTCATTTACTACATGAACATTATGAGGTGAGGCGCCGTCTTGTGGATAATAGAGCTCCCCATTTACTGCTAGTGGTAGTTCTTCCAGAAATTGTTCAATTTCGCTTTGAAGGGATACAAAATTTTGTTCACTGCTGAATTGTCCTTGGGAAAAAATAGGACCATCAATTCTGATACCAACTATCCCAGCTCAAACATTTATACCAAATCTTTGCTGAAAATTCCCTTCTCTGATCTTATACGCATGTATCGTTGACCAGTACCTTGTATTTTGCCTATTTAACATCCCATTGTTCGTAAACCTGGATTCATCAGAGTATAATATTGAGTTAGCTAAATCGTTATTTTGGTTATTGTTATTTAGAAACCAGTTGTAGTATTCAACCCTTCTTTCAAAACCTCCTTCATATAAATGCTGGTGTTGTTGGTTTTTGAATGATCTGTGTTTTTGTAATATTTGTCTCGCAGATTGGTGGCTAATATTGAGTCCGTTACCGATTTGCCGTGTTGAAGCTGTAGGATTATGTATCACAAAACTACTATATTTGCCTCGGTTTTTTCATGTATTATAAAAATGTTCATAGATGATCTGCAGGTTCTTCGCGCATTTTTCTGATCAAATAAACAATGTATTGCTTTTATGGGAGATGAAGGCGTTCTGGGTATTCTTCTCGCTATGTTCGTTCAGTTTCTGCCGCGTTTTTGCCACATTGACCGTAACTTATAAGAATATCTACTTGCTTAAAATTGATGTAAGTCATAAGCACAAGAATGGAAACTATTATTTGTCAAAATTCAGAACTTAGTATTATTCATATACAGGGTTGTGATAAATTAAGGAATAAATTCAATATTCAGGGTTGTGATAAATTAATTTAAAAACCCTCGTACACGTCGATTTTATTTTATTGTTGCGCATATTTTAATATATTTTGGAAGTATACAGGGTCACTCACAAAAGCGATACAACTGTCAACTTATTTTTTTTTAATGAAATGCCCCAATTTTTTTGGCTGATTTGGACTCTACGAAAAATTCTAGATGTATTTCATATAACATAACCTATAAATAAAATTGATAGTTTTCGAGATATTAACAAACGCATATTCAAAGTTTTCCCTTTTTAAAGAAATGTAAAATCTAATGTAATCTAATGTATCTAATGTAGTTCATCAAACGTCTTGCACTTTTCTGTCTTAAGCCTTTTGCGATTTAGAACTTGACATTTAAATTTTTCAATATTATCAAACAACTGAAGAATAGCAAATGATAATTTATTAATATTTGAGAATGCAACAACATCGTACATAACTTAGCTCACAATACATAACTATTTAAGTAAGTGTTGAAAATGGCTACTATTTACAGCCCGGCAGTATCAGACGATCGGATAATTCAGGTTGCACATTACTAACAACATATGGAGAAATGTTTCTTATAACACTTCGAATTTGATCTTTAAGGATTTCTATACTGTCCGGCTTATTTTTTATACCATGTTCTTAACATAACCCCAAAGGAAAAAGTCTAGCGGTTTTAAGTCCGGAGACCTCGGTGGCCATTCTATAGTACCACGCCTCCCTATCTATCTATCCATCGCCCCGGAAAGACGTCACTTAAATATCATAACAATTCACTTGGGAGATCAGGATCTACTGCATTAGGATATAGGGTAGCCAATGCAGGTATTCAACAATCTTGCAAAAATTCCAGGTAACGTTGTTCTGTTAATGATTCGCTAAAAAAATATGGTCTTTTAACTTTATTACCCACAATGTCAGCCCATATAAGTTTACATTTTGACGATATTGTGTATGTACTTCCCTGTGCCAGTGAGGGTTCTTATTTGCCCAATATCTAAAATTTTGTTTGTTGACTTCTCGGTTCAGACAAAATGTAGCTTCATCCGAGAAACAATTTCTTTTCACAAACAGTGGGTCGTTATTACACATTTCTGTTAGTACCTCACAGAATTCGTTTCTGTGCTCTGGATCATCATCCAATAATTCTTGAAGAAATTGTAATTTATATGGATGCCACTTTTCATTCTTTAAAAATAGAAAATTTTGAATATACGTTTGTTAATATCTCCAAAACTATCAATTTTACTTATAGGTTATGTTATATGAAATACATCTAGAATTTTGCGTAGAGTCCAAATCAGTACAAAAAATTAGGGCATTTCATTTTAAAAAAATATGTTGACAGTTTTGTGTGTCACCCTGTATACTTAGAAATGATATTAAAATATGCGCAACAATAAAATAAAAAAACCTTACGGTTTTCAAATTAATTTATCACAACGCTGTATATTGAATGTATTCCATAATTTACAACGTTCGAATTTTAGCAAGATTGTTTAATACCTGCATTGGCTACCCTATATCATAATGCAATAGATCCTGATCTCCCAAGTGAATTATTATGGTATCAGCAGGATGGGGCACCTCCTCATTATGTGGCGGATGTTAGGAGATATTTAAATGACGTCTTCCCTGGGCGATGGATAGGGAGGCGTGGTACTATAGAGTGGCCACCGAGGTCTCCGGACTTAATTCCGCTAGACTTTTTCCTTTGGGATTATGTTAAGAACATGATATACAAAAATAAGCCGGACAGTATCGAAATCCTTAAAGACGAATTCGGGGTGTTATAAGGAACATTTCTTCATATGTAGATAGTTAGTAATGTGCAACAGGAATTTTCCGATCGTCTCTGGCACTGCAGGGCTGTAAATGGTAACCATTTTCAACACTTACTTAAATAGTTATGTATTGTGTACTTACTAAGTTATGTACGATGTTGTTACATTCTCAATTATTAATAAATTATCATTTGCTATTCTTCAGTTGTTTGATAATATTGAAAAATTTAAATGTCAAGTTCTAAATCGCAAAAG
>JAEQML010068611.1:0-18147 GCA_016904865.1 Pissodes strobi | reverse complement strand
ACATAGAATGGATTGTTTATAACAGTAGACTTATTCTCGTATTCAGTCTGCCTTTGAACTTCGAATTGAGTGGTTCTTTGTAAAAAAAGGTTTTTTTCACGACGAAAGTGTCAAGCCAATAGCGCCGCAGTTGCAAAATGTTCCTTAACATTTGTGGGGAACTTATGATGAAGTCACATGTCAAACCATTTTCTGAAAATGTGAAAAAACCTATTTTATGTATTTTGGTGATTTAAACGGAGATCAAGACAAGCAGCGTATCATTGGTGCAGTGGATGAAAGGGAACAGAAAAAAATATGCCATTTGCAGTTCCAATGGTATGGCGAAAACCTACCAATCATGTTGACGATTGCATTTTTTGCATGACAAAGAGTGAAGATTATTCCAAAAAAGTAAAGCGCAAGATGAAATATCCGAATTTGCCTTCGGCCATAAGACCTGTTCCTCACAATGCAGACTTATCAGTACCAACTGCGCCGCAGTTGGTGCTGATAAGTCTGCACTGCGCCTTTAGACTCACAAGATATTGTTTTGGGAGATAATGGAGATAATAACGCATCATCAAGCAGCTGAGAAAAACAGTGTATCTATCCCACTTTTGCTCCAGGTTTCAGTTCTGGCGAGCCACATTTAATTGTTCGAAGTGGGTTAAATGATTAGAAGGTGATTTAAGGTTGTCGAAGCAGCATTCAGAGCAGCAATCAGAGCTTCTTGAGTCCCGTCTTAAGGAGTGGAACTTACTAGCCACAGCCAATTTCGACTTTTAGGAAAAGAAATGCAATATGGAAAATTCGTTAGGTTCGTGTACTGATCAATATCGAGCATACTCCCTGTGAGTGGCATTTGTTCATAAACTCATTGAAACATGCTGTGCAATTACATAATGGAAATTTAAAAACATCTATACCTGTTGGCCATTGAGTGACAATGAAAGAAACCTATGAAAATGTGCGCATCTTTTTAGATAAAGTAAACTACAACCGGTACAAATGGCAGATATGTGGAGATTTAAAAGTTGCAGCAATTTTAGTGGGACTTCAGGGACGGTTTACAAAATATTGCTGTTTTCTTTGTTTGTGAGACAGTTGTGCAGTGTATGAACATTATGTAACGAAAATATGGTCGGAAAAGGGCGAATTTCAACCAGACTCTCAAAATGTTAAGTATCTGCCCCTTGTGGCACTTCGACTGATGAAAAACTTTGTGAAGGCTATTAATAAAGAGGGTGAAGGATTTATATAACTAAGACAAGAAGGCATTTTGATTGGGCCACAAAATAGAACATTTCTGGATGATTTTAATTTTATAGAAAAGTTCACCATTAAAGAACTCATAACTTGATACTCATTTGTAGGCGTAGTGAGGGGATTTTTAGGCATCAATATAACATTTATAAACGGCTAAGTAGTATACGGGATCATCCCTGTACATTACTGACAATTTCTATCGGCATCCGGTATATAATGTTTACCCGACGAACTCATCGAAAAGATATAAATCTACGTTGCGATCTGGATCCGCCAGAGAAGCTGAAATAAATTACCCTAGTTACACCGTTCCTTGGAATTAAATGTTACCCGAATCGAGGAAAATATATTACTTCTCCTTTTGATGATCTACGTGTCTTAAAAATCACCCTTACTTCCGTAATATTTTACTCAAGCTGCGCTTGGCGTAAGATGTCTGTTTAGAGCTTCAATGATTAAATGATCTAGGTCTAGTATGGATGCTTTTCTCAATTGATGTGCATGGGAAAATAGGTGGGTGGCCTAATCCTAATTCAGTAATTGACTCGGAAAGAAGACTAGTAATAGAAATCTACTTAGTATGGTTCCGTCAGTCCGCTGCATTGATTTGAATAAGTATCGACATATCCTATATGGTTCTAGTTTTCTTTACATATATTTGAAAATATGAATTTAGAACAATTGACTATTTGATAAAATTATTTAAAACTAACTTTTGCTTTCTTCCAAAACACTTTATGAACTGCCTCAAAACTCCGGTCCATGCGCCTGTATTGTTGACTAGAAAGAACTCTTGCAAAAGTTTTGGGTGAATTTGTGGCATTTAATACTCAGACTAAGGCCAAAAGTCGATCCTTAGTTTCATAGTCCAAAATTGAGGAAAATCACGTAAGACAAATTCCACTACCTACAGTCTATATAAATTTGTTTGAATAAATACGTCATTAGGTGCTTTCGAGGTAATACACTTCCATAAATTCGGTCCTGGAGATCTCCAACAACTGACGCTTCAAGTCCAACGCACACGCACCGCTCGTTGAGTGGTATAGGATTTTCCTTTTGTGTGTGTACCGAACATAAAAAAAATAAACTAATGATAGTGGCATGTGAGGTCTATTCACCCCCTTAAACTGGCCGTCGAGAGATGTTAGATCAGAAAGGGAAGGCTTGTAGAAGTTAGTGGCAGATTGCAGACATAGCAAAGAACGCATGGGCGCGCAAATCTGTGGATAAGATTGAAGATCTCTGAACCGTATGGAAATATCCAACTGCCTTCCAAAGCTGGGCTAAGCGGTTTACGTGAATCCAAAATGTAATAACGTACTCTTGGATATTCAGGCGATGTTTAAAGTTTAAACTATTTCAGTTTAACTTATAAATTGCCTGGCTCTATTTGAAAGAGTAATCGAGTTAGAATTTTGACATAATTCCTACAAAACCTTGATAATAGGTGGCTTCACGTCTAAAAATTCCAATACAAAATACATCTAGTTATAATGTTGTTTTGGAAACCAATGCCTAGAAAGAACATTATGTTTGGCAAGATTTGGGTCTTACCACAACATAAATTTGTTTGAAGACAGGCGCCACTAGATGCTAAAGTGTCAAAAATTTAAGTCTGGAGATCTCCAAGTAGGGTGTAAAAAATAAAGAAGACATAATCCTAGTGCCATATGAGTTCTATTCACTATCCCGAACTGGGTGTTAAGAGACCCGATGGGTGCGCAAATCTGTGGACAAGGTTAAAAACCTTAAAATACTTAACAAGGTAAAGAATAAAAATCGAAGCAACCAAATTGCTGAACAGGCATTGTGTGACTGCTCAATTTAAACCTACAATAAATAAAGGTATCTGTAAAGGATTAAATCTGGCTTCCGTATTTTCAACAGGTTAATAAAATGTTGGAATTACTGGCAACAATAAGATGTCTGAGCGTAGGGAAGTTTTGATGGGTCATTGGCCGAGCATAATAAGGCTAGTCTCGTATGGGTTCCGGAACACTGTCCCGATTACTCCAGGAATGGGCCTCTCTTGGAAGACTCAGCGCCTGGTATGGTGAAAGCTCTCATGGTCTTGAAGACATGAGGCTTGTGACAGAGCTTCTCATAGGGTATTTTTGCTTGATCCGGCATTTGCACCAGTTGAGGTTCGTAGAATATCTGGAATACAGTGGTGCAGAAATCGTCTACTCATGTCCTTGTCTACTTGACTAAGGTAAGAGAGGTGCACTTCGGAAGCTACATGATGAACCCGATGGATATAAGAAATATTCAACCGAGAATGTTGTGCGCCTTCGCAATGGAGGACAGGCTATCGGGCTGATCACTTATAAAAGTGGGCGTACAATGAACCCAGATTGGTGGCCTACGCCCGAGAGATCTCCGGCTAGCGTTTTATAATTATTTAGTTATTTAGTCAGTCAATCACTTACAATTGACGTTCTAGTTCTACATAATATTGTTGGTAAGGTGTACGGTTTGGGATATTTCATGTTGCTTTTGTAGTTTGGACATGAAGAATCTCGTCTTAAGGTGTTGAACGTTTCCAAAATGTAATATTCAAAGTTATTTTGTAGATTTTTGTGTTAGCGTTTAGTTTGTTCCTTTTTAGGTTTGCGGTCTCTTGCGGTTTATTTTAAACATTCGCGTAATATCTCTGTTAACTGCTCACTCGTTTCTTTTACATAGGTACACTATTATCATTGCCTGAGTTCTCTATTCCTGTTTTATCTATTTTCTCAATTTTTTTGTCTAAATTTGCGCGCTATTTTTTAGTTTAGTCTCTACATCATTATGTTGTCTACTTCTTTATCGTATTAAAATGGATTTTTTAAATAGTTTCAATGTTGTCAATTCTTCAGTTAAGTTATTTTCTCATATTTTTTTACCATTTATTAAACCGATTTTAAGAAATCAGGAATTTAATTGACACCTTTTGATTTGCCGATATTTAATCAGATTGAACTAATATTTATTTATTCCGTATGCTCTGAATTTATATTTTCTTAAACATCTTTTTCGATCTATATTAAACCCTAATCTGCAAATATTTGAATTTTACGTGATCAAACACTTCTTGGGGGACTTGTAATTCACAAATTCTAATTCTCAGAGGTGAATATTTTTTGGTCCTTTGAACTTTGGGAAAAACAGAAATACAACGTAAAATGTGCAGTTTTTTTGAACTCTTTCGTAGGATTTGTATTGAAATTGCATCCACCCAGGTTTTTTACATTAATTCCCGAATATGCCTACATTAATTAAATTATATAGGAATTGGTGTAATTAGACATTTAAATTGCCTGTGAACATATGTACCTACTGCTACTTGCTTATTAAGCTCTAATGATCGTGTTTTCTCATAACTAGTTAGCCTAATCTCGTATCGACATTTTTATTACAATCAATTCTGAATGGTCCGAATGAAAACCCTGTATTTTAGGTGTGCTAGCTCCTATTTCTTTTTTTAGCGTGTTAAAGAATCTTTTCTTGAATATTTGTGTGGCACTTCATGACTTCTTTGAGTCGCTGTAAGTTACCAGTTACCAACATTAAACTGTCCATCGAAAGCAGTGTTTCTTGTCGCCACCTTTTGCTGCTTATTCGTCAATCTTTACACACATAGGTCTTGATTCCTATGTTGCTTCGTGTGTACTTCTGATTCTTTCATAATTAACTTTCACTCTGAACCTCGTGGTACTCTTAATATGTTCCTTATCTTCTCTAACCTCTTTATTCTCTACTTTTACGCACCACATGCCAAGACTGGGATTATGCATGTCTCAAACATTCAAAACAATAGGTGCTATGTTAATGTTCATTTTAGTTTTACCTTTAATCTCTTCTGTTCGATTTCCTTTCCTAAGCAGTTATCTGATGAGTTTATTTCTTTTAATGCATTCACAAGAGCGAGAGAAATTGTTCAGGGTGTTTCAACGAGGACTGAACAGGGGCTTATTTTTGACCTTCCCTGTATTTTTAAAACAAACCAAAATAGCCATTCGATGTATTTTTTTCTGCTAAATCCAAAAGTTTAACCAAAAAAACGTTTGAACCAAAGACAAAAGACTTACGCCATGGATGAACTGTTTCTTAAATGGAACACCCTGTATATTACTACATTTTTGGACTCTCTTGAGTCTAGAGAAATCTAAACACATTTCGTGTATAATAACCTATACCTATCTTTAGCTGTTTACGAAATATTGACAGTTGAAAGTCGGGCATTTTGACACTTTGACAGGCTCAAAAATCTAACTCGCGTGAGATCAAAGAAAACGATTTGCACATTCCTATGTTAGGTTTTCATAAGCTATCGAATGACACTAATTCCGAATTTAACCCGAGGATAAAATTAACCCGGACTTTTAAACCTCCGGTTAAATTCAAAGTTACTGTCATTCGACCTAAGATAGGAATGTTCAAACCGTTTTCTTTGATCTCATGCGGTTCAGATTTTACAGCCTGTCAAAGTGTGAATATGCCCGACTTTCAACTGTCAATATTTCGTAAACAGCTAAGGATAGGTATAGAATATTATACACGAAATGTTTCAATTTAGCAGAAAAAAATACATCGAATGGCTATTTTGGTTTGTTTCAAAAATACAGGGAAGCTCAAAAATAAGCCCCTGTTCAGTCCTCGTTGGAACACCCTGTACATACATGCAAATAATAATCTATAGTATACTTTTTGCTTCGTTATGTCGTATAATTTCGTGTATAAATATTTTATTGTTTTCAGCATTTATTGTCTATCATTTTATTTTTTGTTTTCATAGGTGTCTAACAGTTCAATAATTTGTCTCTTTCCTAGTTTTGACTTCAGTAATCTAATGCTCGATTATAATTCTCTCACAATTAGCCGTTTTTTTATCTCCTATTAAATTATTTCTACTTCTCTATCCACATGTTATCCGTTTTATTTTTGGTTTCAATATTCTGTTATTGTCCGCTGTTTTGTTAATTTTAAGTTTTCGCTTTTTCTTCTTTTGGTTCATTTGAACATTTCAATCTTCGTTATTAACCCTCTTAATTATTCACTCGTTTCTTGCACTCTATTAAAATAAATGTGTCTCATGTCTCATGTTTCATGTGCTACTTATGTTAGTTCATTTTCTACACAATTTCCTTCTATTTTTTTGCTAATGTATAATTTCATTCAGCTATAGTTTGGGGGAGCATTCTTATTTCTTTTATTTATTTTTTACACAGGGTGCTTTTTAATAAATGTCCAATATTTCACAAGGCAATACCTTCAGTAATTCTAGAAGAGAAATTTCTTATAAATATGTGTCCAAGATACAATATGTTAAAATTTTATTGCTGCTTTAATTTTATAGATTTCTCTTCCTTTTTTTCAGATATTCGATGCAAACTTGGCGTATACTCAGTACTTGTTACAATGTAGCCTTATTATTACTTTAATTACTTAACAGGGTCTACAGGGCTATGTTTTATAGGGTAGTCTACCTTTTTCACGTTAGCAACTATTCACGTGCTAACATATTGAAAACATTTAAGAGGGGGCAGCGAAAATAATCCCAAAAACGACAGGTCACTGTCCACATAAAAAAGTCATGGCCTCAAAAAAAACCTTCGTTCTCTAGGCAATATTAATTATTACTAAGGCTACGTTGTAGACATTGTAATAATTATTGAGAATGCCAAATGTGAATCGAATGCGAGAGATAAACCTAAAAAATTCATACAAAAATAAAATTTTAATACACTGCATCCTAGACCTTTTTGTTTGTAGTTTAGCCCTTCAAATAAATTTGATTAGAACATGATGCCGAATTTGCAGCTATTGTATAAATGCTCCGTGTGCCCCCAGTTCATTATCTTCTCTGACCTCTTTATTTCCTACTTTTGCGTAACACATGTGAAGACTAGCATTATGCAAAACAATAGGTGCAGTCTTATTTTTTTTACGGTTGGCACACACACAAAATGAAAATCCTATAGCACTCAACGAGCGGTGCGTGTGCTGAGAAGATGGTGGACGTTGGACTTGAATTGACTGAGGTTGCAGATTTCGGGAAAAACGTTACTCGGAAGTCCATTCCAGAACGAGGCAGTCCTCCAGCTAAAGGAGTCCCATAACAGCGACGTCCTAGGTGGTCGCAACTGAATCGTATGTCGATGAGCAACTTGTGACTGACGGGTGTTTCTATTTGGCACAACTCTGGGCGGAATCTTAAGTTCCAGCTCGTTCGAACACCTTCCGTAGTAGTATAGATAGTAAAAACTAGGTCCGCCACTTTTCTTCGATGTTCAAGGCTATCAAGGTTTTTAGACGACTCTGGGTCATGTACAAGACGAACTGCTCTCATCTGTATGGAGTCCAATATCTTGAGTAAGTGTTTGCGTGCCGAGCTCCACACATGGGACCAGTATGCTAAAGATGGTCTTATCTGGGCGTTGTAGTCAGGAGATCTCCTGTTGATCTGTGCTCGCAGAAGCCATACTGGTGATCGCTTATGATGCCTGCCGATTCGAGATATTTTAAGAGCTGTTCTTTGATCAGTTTCCTCATCACTTTGGACATGATGTCAACTAAGGCAATTGGACTGTAGTTATTTGGGATTCGTTGCACCTGAACGCATTTCCAGTTAGAAGAAAAGCATGCAATTCTGTATGATAGGGAGAAGCACATTACAATATTGCGGGAACGCCATCCGGTCCTGTGGCCTTGTTAGTGTCTAGGCTTTTGAGTATTCATCTCACTTTGCCTTTGCGAAATACCAGACCTGGCTGAGGAATTCACTTCTCGGGAGTCTTTCCATGAGGATCTAACATAGAATTTAATGCAAACATTTCGGTAAGAATCTTCGCTTTTTCTTAGGCCGTTTCCGCTATTGAGCCATCATCTTTGGTCAGTGGTGGGATTGACGTCTTTGAGAAGCCCTGGTTGACAGCTTTGACCACAAGGATCCTGATCCTTTAGGATAGTGGAGATGCTTGTTCTTGATCGTTGCTTTCATCAATGATCCGCTTACACTGGTGCCTAGTCGCGATGAATATATTTCGATTGTCGGCTGTCTGGCCGCTCTTGAGCAGTTTTTCCCAAACCATAGTTTACATGGTTACAGGGTAAATTATGCATACATACAAATATTAATCTATATTACACATAGGTTTAGGCCTGTTGGCAACTTATCTTTCTTTCAGTGTATTTTTTGCATTTCCTCATATTTTATTAACTTTTCTGTAAGGCCTATTTGTGTTGGCTACATTGTGTCGTATAATTTCGTGTATAAATATTTTAGTATTTTCAGCGTTTATTTTGTTTTTGGTTTTCATCGGTATCTAACAGTAATTTGGCTTTCTCGTAGTATTGGTTTTAGTAATTTAATGCTCCATTAGCCGTTTTTTGATCTCCTGCTTATTTCTTTCGACGTCTCTATCATATGAATTTATTGCGTTTATCATGTTATCTGTTTTATTTTTGCTTTGAATATTTTCTGTTATTTTGTTGATTTTTAAAGATGCCGCTTTTTCTTCTTATGGTTTATTTGTACGTTTCAATCTTATTTATTAATACTGTTAGTTGCTCACTCATTTCTTGCACTATATTATAATTTTCTTTGTTCTCCATTTCCATATCATCTATTTTTCCTTCAACTTTTTTTCGAGTTTAATGTGCCATTTATTTCAGTTAATTCTCTACAAAATTTCCTTACCTACGTCTTTGTTAGTTTATAATTTTATCTAGCTCTATTTTTGGTTAGCATTCTTATTTCTTTTATTTATTTGTGCTTTTTGAAGTGAAAAATTCTTTAGCGCCGTTAGCCGGCTGCGAACATTTTAGGCTGAAAACGGGAGTGATTTGAGACTCCATGAAACGGAAAAAGCGACACCAAATGTCTTCGCCTGTGTCGGAAGTTTTAATCTCGGGAATGTTTGTTAATGAGCTTCAGCAGGCCAACCATTTACCTAACGAATTTAACAGATATCTAGATCTTGTGTTTTGTGATGAGCTTCCTGATTTTACGGTGAGGCCAGCCCAGCTACCACTTAGTCGAGTTGTGCAGCATCATATACCACTTGAATTGCAATTTTCATTATCATCTCCTGCTATTTTAGAAAATGACGATGATGTGGTCTATAACTTTGACAGAGCAGACTACCAAAGTCTTAATAATTACTTTTTGAACGTTGACTGGGGATGGTTGGAAAAGTGCACTGACGTTGACGACGGTGTTGCAACTTTTTATGACATTTTGTTTCATGGTATTGAGAAGTATGTTCCAAAGAATGTTAGAAAACGCAACAAATATCCCAGATGGTACACCAGTGAAACTAAGAACGCAATAAGCAGGAAGAATAAAGCTTACCAGAAATATAAATTTTCTAGGAGCCAGGTGGATTATGTAGAATACTCTAAACTTCGAAGGGAATCAAAATGGTTAATAGAACTGAGCTACCTTTTATATATATCAAATACCGAGCAAATGGTTCCGTCAAACATTAAGTATTTCTGATCTTATGTGAATTCACTCAAGAAGGACCACGGCATTCCTAAGAGTATGCAGTACAATGACCAAAATAAACAAACACCAAATGAAATTGCAGATGTCTTTGCGGAGCATTTTGAAGACTGTTACAGGGATTACTCGAACCAGCAATTTCCAGTAATTTCGGAGGGTGGATGCATTTCCCTTATCCATCACTCATTCACTTCTGAGGAAATTGTCGGGAGGCTGAGCTCACTGGACAAAGGCAAGAGCACGGGTTCAGATGGGATTCCTTCAGTTTTTCTGAGGAACTGCTGCGACTCATTGGCGAGTCCATTGAGTCTTGTTTACCAGGCATCCTTTGATCAGGGCAGCTTTCCAACATTGTGGAAACACTCCTGGCTTGTTCCCATCTTTAAGTCTGGATCAAAAAAGGACATTAAAAACTATCGTGGTGTTTCTCTGATGCCTATTATGTCTAAAGTGTTTGAGTCGATAATCACTGAGGAACTTTTTGAATGCTTTAAACATCAGATATCCTCCAATCAACATGGTTTCTTCAAGGGCCGATCAACTGCTACTAATTTGGGAATATTTCATGACTATGTGGTGAATGGCGTAGAAGAAGGTTCTCAGGTGGACGTCATTTATACAGACCTTACGAAGGCTTTCGACCGAGTCTGTCACGGGCTGCTTATTGAGAGACTTTCAGCCCTGGGGGTTTCCGGTCCATATCTTCGGTGGGTTCAGTCCTATCTTACCGATCGTAAGCAGTGTGTTAAAGTTGGAGCTGTAGTGTCTCGCCAAATAAATGTTACGTCGGGCGTGCCGCAGGGCTCCCACTTGGGCCCAGTTTTGTTCCTGCTTTTTATTAATTCTGTCACGTCTGTGTTTGGACAATGCAGATGTCTTTTGTATGCCGATGATCTCAAGTTGTTTAGTGTTGTTAATTCTATCGATGACTGTTTGGCACTGCAACAAGACTTAACTAATCTAGTCAATTGGTGTAATTTGAATTATTTAGAGATTAATATTCTCAAATACAGAATTATGCGGTTTTATAAATGTAAAAGTCCTTTAGAGTATCAATATTCCATTAAAGGCGTTGCATTGCAATCGGTGGTCAGTTTTAATGATCTGGGCGTGGTTTTTTGCAGCGACTTGAGTTTTAATAAGCATATTGATAACGTAGTGTTAAAAGCAACAAGAATGTTGGGCTTTCTGCGTCGTACCTGTTCAAATGTTTGTGATATTAAAGCTATTAAATCATTGTATAACTGTCTGGTACGTAGCATTTTAGAATATAATAGTGTTATATGGAGTCCTGTCTATAACTGTCATATACATCGCATAGAACAGGTTCAGAACAAATTTGTGAAATTTTTATTGTACAAGTTGAGATTTCCATATAGGGACTTGTCATACTTGACCCGCATTCAATTGGCAGGTATTCAAGGTCTTGAACAACGCAGACAAAATGCATTGGTATTATTTTTATTTAAATTGATTAATGGCCAAATTGAGTGCAGTCAATTATTGTCATTGGTTCTTTTTCGAATACCCCAAAGAACAACGAGATCGAGACAACTGTTTCACACTGTGCACCATCGAACTGAATATGGAACTCAATGTTTTTCCAATAGGCTAATGAATAATTATAACCAACATTTTGAATGTATTGATCTATTTAGATTTAGTTTTTTGTGTTTTAAACAGATAGTATTGGTAAGACAATTGTGTTAATTATTTAAGATTGAGTTTTTGGAGTACTTGGAAAAAATGTGCTTTATATACTATTTGGAGTTTTTAACTCTGTAAGTATTATTGTTAATAAATAAATAATAAATAAATAAATAAATAATAAAAAGATATAGATGTATACGATGTAGCCTGCGAGAGAATGAGATAGAATAGAATACAGTTCCGGCCACACATTTTGAGGCGGGAAAATGAAATGTAAGTTTCATGGAAAATATATAGATCTACAGTGTCCGGAAATACCTTTCGAATAATTTCAGGAGTGATTCTACATAAGAAAACATGAAATTTGTTACCATATGTACATGGGTCCGAAAATGCATAGTTTCCAAGATACAGGGTTAAAACTGTTTATAAAAAATCAGTTTTTTGTTAATACCTTAAATACTGATTGTGTTGAAATTTGGCAGTATTATCTGTTGTAATAAGGGGCTCATTTAGCCTTAATTAGATTAAGTGGCGTCCCGGGGGGCATCATACCGAATATTATTGACAAAAAAAATGTGAGCCACTGACTTTTTCAAACATTTTATAGTTTTTTCGTATTAAGCAACTAAAAATACAACATTTCTTGAATTGTTTTCGTATTTTGGTTCGTTTTCGAGAAAAAAAAAATAAAAACCAGTTTATTACATTTCTTTAGGAGGGCACCAAATTCTACATCAAACGCTGTAATAAACTGGTTTAATTTTTTTTCTCCAAAACGAAGCCCCTTATTATTACAGATAACACTACCAAATTTCAACAAAATCGGTAAAATCATATTTAATAAATTAATAAAAAATCGATTTTCTAAAAAAAGTTTGGAAATGTAATGAACTGGTTTTTATTTCTTTTCTCGAAAACAAAGCAAGATACGAAAAGAGCTCAAGAAACAAAAATGTGTTATTTTTAGTTGCTTAAGACGAAAAAATTATAAAATGTTTAAAAAGTCAGTGGCGCACATTTTTTTTGTCAGTAATATTCGGCATGATGCCCCCGGGACGCCACTGGACTTTATATTTTTAATCTAGTTAAGGCTAAATGAGCCCCTTATTACTACAGATACCACTGCCAAATTTCAACAAAATCAGTAAAATCATATTTAAGATATTAACAAAAAAACTGATTTTTTATAAAAAGTTTGATACCCTGTATCTTGGAAACTATGCATTTTCGGACCCATGTTTATATGAAAAAATGTTCATGTTTCCATATGAGGATCACCCCTAAATTATTCGAACGGTATTTCCGGACACCCTGTATAGGATGTAGTCGGATGTACACCATGATAAACAGAATCTTCTATATACCAAAATTACCTGTCTATTTTTTACTGGAATTCGAATATCACCATAGGGTACATTCGCTACTACTTAATCCCTATTTTATTGCATAAGACCAAACTAATATCTCATCACGTACATGGTATACATGAAAAGCCACTAACTGTTTTTATTATCAAGACAATGCACATACGAAAAACGCTTGGATGATAATATATCACATAATACTGATAAGATTCGACAGACAATTAATTAAGAAAAATGTTTTAAAGGGTTCGCGTAACACAATCTACAAAAAGGTATTGATAAGCTTCTGGCCTAGACTAGAAGGTGATATTCAGCAAAATCATCATTCACTCTATACGTTCTGCAAACTATCTTTATCCCTTTAAAAAGCTTTCTTGCATTGCGAAATAGATAATAGACAGAAACCAGGAGAAAATGATCGATAGTCGACGTTCTCAAAAGTAATTTTAATGTCTCTTTTTGCAATGCAGCGAGTCGCTTGAAAACAGGTACGTTATCATGTAAGAACAGAAAGTTTTCACGTCGTGTTTCCACAAAGAACCGTAATATTTCGCCAAGTAATCAGAGACTATTATTATTCCATCTCCAACAAATGGAGATGAGAACTTTCTGGCGGAGATCTGCACGCGATTTTTTTTAGGTACAGTAGATTCAGATGTTTTCATTGTCTTTGGTCTTTTGTATAAACAATTCAGGTATAATAAATTAACAATGAGGTCCAAAAATTGTATCGTATATTTGCCTTAGATTGATCTGGCCTCTTGGCTTCTTGTTTTATGCTCAATTAGTTATCAGATGGATTTAAAAGTATTTCATGTGACTTGCTCAATGTCTTAGAGATTTGCTACAGAAAAATTTGTCTATTTTCCAAAATCAGTTCATTTATATAGTAACGATTTTTTCCATTATTGACATATACAGTTATATTGACATATTTTTATTATTGTTAAGGCATAGGCAAAGTTTACAGAATTAAAAATATAAGTTGATTCACTCCGCGCCATCGTCAAATTCCACTCCGCCACTCCCCGCCTGCCCGGTAGACTGGTGCCAGTCTACAGTGGAGAGCTAGGTAATAATTTAAGTTTATTTTAAATTTGTTAACGGTCCGGCGTATAGGGTGAGATTTGAAAAATAGCGATTTGTTTTTGTGGATTTCTGAGTAAAATGTCTAGTCGAAATATATGTTCAGTAGTTGATTGTGAAAGACGAATTGCAGACAATATATCGCTCTTTAGGTGCCCAAAAGGGTGGGTATGCATTAGTTTATTATAAGCTTTTATTTAACTTCACTTGTATGTTTGGGTCAAATCTTACAAGTTAAATTTGTCCTACTTCCCATCAATGTTCAATATTAATATCGATTTATAGTGAGTACAATGGAGTATGTAATAAAAAAAAACTTGCAGGTGTCGAGCCTGGAAAAGTGCCTTAGAATTTATAGGATCCCACAAATATGCGAATGATACACCAATGTAATGTCATAGCCGTATTAGAATGTGTGGTTTGCATTTTACTGAAAATAGTTTTGCAAATTCTTCTAGGAGCTGTATACATTCATATGCTGTTCCATCAACCGTGTTACCAACTAAAAAAAGGTAACTTTTAATCATATTTTGTGCATTTGTAAAATAATGTAAAATGAGTGCAAATATAAGTTTATCTAAAAGTCTATTACTTTAAATTTTGTGCTAATTAGTTATTGTGGTAAAATTAACGAAATAAAGAAATTGCCAAAATGTAGACAATTAGTTTTGCAAAACTTTTTCCAAAATAATTTGTAAAGTTTTGCAAAACTATGATGTAGTTCATCCCCAAAATAAATTAAAATAAAGAATTTTGCACGGGGTATTAAATTTCATTCTTGAAGTAAAAAATAATATATTTTACAAATTTTATTTAAATATGCAATCGTATTTACCGTAATTTTTTTAAAATATGCTGAATAAGGCTTTTACCTTTTCATCTTTTTTGTGACTTCACAAAATATATTTTTCTAAATTTTAATGAAAACATATTTCATTATTTAAATTCCTCCATTTATTACTTACTAAGCGGGAAATTTTACTCTATGTTCCCAATAGCGCTTTGACCAAAGTAGATCGCGTCAAACTCGGCTCTTATTGCCTCAATACCCCCTACATTTTTTTACTGTCGCGTTGCGTCCTCGGCTCGCCTTTGATATGACGATTTCATTGAATTGGCGCTTAGTGTACCAACTTATATTTTTAATTATGTAAACTTTGGCATAGGCCCAGGGAATCTCGGCAACACATTTAGGAAATCTCGGCAACCAATTTCTTTCTTCACGCAAAGCACCAAAATGGTTACAGGAGTGGTATATATCTAATATCAAATTATAATAAAAGTGAGCTGCATTGAAGTTTTTTTTTAACAAACGAAAAAATTGTTTATTTCGCTTGACGGAGATATCGGAACAGAATAAAAAACACAATCTTGATTTTAAATTATTTTTCATAATGTTCTGTCATCGACTAGTGCTCAACAATGGAAACAAAAAAAATTAGCTTAACGGAAATATTGAAAATATTGGGAACAATACAAAATTAAAACACCTATATTAAAGAGATCATATTTAAAGGTTTATACATTTGTGTATTAATTAATAAAAACGTCACGTTAAATTAGAATTAATATGAATAATACGTATTATTAAAAATAGCGGGCTCGGGGATTCACTATATACTTTCTTCCGTCACCGGGGAACCACACAAATGTTGAGTCGCTTTGGTTTTATTTATTCTTCCTTTATATTTACAATACTTATTGGTCGTGGTCATGCGTTGGATGATGGTGCGTGTACTTGTGTGAGCAAATATAAAAGATTTACTTGATACTGGGTTGGGTTTTCTTTTAAAATTGGGAAAACAACATACATTGTTTGAAATTATTAACTTACCAGAGCAAGTAATGTTTTTTAAAAAGATGTCTAAGATAACAGCACATTTAATCAAAGTCTGTAAAAATGTCCAAAATAAATTAATAGAAAATGTATGCAAAATCATGACGAGAAAAGGCTTCTCAAGTTACAGTGGCAATAAATAAGTTACCAGTGTTGCAAGTTGTGACGTGCTAGCTTTCATTTTGCATCAAATCAAGTTTAAATGTTAATATAGGGTTTTATTGACAAAATGGTGCAGCTTATTTGTGTAGCTTATTTATTATTTATTATTATCACCCGCCATAATGAGCAGAGATCGAGAGGTGAGATTTATTCTAACGCGTTTCTTTTAATGAAAATAGGGGTCAAATGACTATGCCTTTTTTCCTGGTTGGAATAAAATTTATGGTGAAAACCAATGTACCAAAAGTCCGGCTTCATTGTTTTCGTAATCGCTTTGGATAATTTATTGAATATGACAGGTCATGGCCACGTGACCCGCGACTATATTTTTATTGGCCAGCCGTAGTTTTTGTAGTGGAGGAAGCTTCTGCTTCCGGGGAATTTTCAAGGAAATCACTCTACGTTGACTTGCCGTTTGAAGCAGTGTGGTCTGCTGGATGTTTTTTGTTTTACCTTATGGGATTGTTCCAACCACCGATTTTTAGAGTCTCAGGCCTTATTTTGCCTTACGTTGGCTAGTTTTGTTTGTTAGTGCCTGGAACTCGCCCCGTAACTGGGATTTAATGCTGCTTTAGGTAGATGAGTGTATTTGATTTTTTGTCTCTCTACTACGAATGTCGCCATTTTGGGACGCCGTGAGTGGATTTTAATTACGTCTTAATTCTTTACAGAAGCCTTCTTGTCCATCAACGATTTACCTGAGCGTTCCAACGATCTAGTTGCCTTTACAGGCAATTTTTTATTCTCTGTTTTTCCCTTGATATTTTATTTTGATTGTTCTGAGTTTAAATGTCCTTTGGTCATGAGTTACATGTAGAACCTTGAATGATTTTTAGAGTCTCAGGCCTTATTTTGCCTTACGTTGGCTACTTTTGTTTGTTAGTGCCTGGAACTCGCCCCGTAACAGGGATTTAAGGCTGCTTTAGGTGGGTGAGTGAATTTGTTTTTTTTGTCTCTCTACTACGAATATCGCCATTTTGGGACGCCGTGAGTGGATTTTAATTGCGTCTTAATTCTTTACAGAAGCCTTCTTGTCCATCCACGACATACCTGAGCGTTCCAACAATCTAGTCGAATAGCAACCCTCTACAGGCAAATTTGTATTCTCTGTTTTTTCCCTTGATATTTTATTTTGATTGTTCTTTTAAATGTCCTATGGTCATGAGTTACATGTAGAACCTTGAATATTTTGATGTTCTACAGTCGGGGGTACTTCGACCGACAGAGTATTTCGGCCGGCAGGGTTTCTTTTACGAGCCCTTACAGCCCAGTCACTTGGCCACGCCAATCTGGTCTCTGGATTGTGACTCGCTCAGGATATCATTAGAGTGTTTCTTCGTCAGAAGAAGTGAGTGCAGAGTCTTTCTTCGTCAGAAGAAGTGAGCGTATGGTTTCTTTCCTCTCAGAAATCCTCAAAGAAGCCATCATGTGAGCTACCTTACCTTACCTTTATTATTAGTATTTTTTCCCTTTTCCCCTGTTCTCTCTATCTTTAAATATAAACGCTTAACCATAATTTTCTTCACTCTGGTTAATAAACGCGAGATTTAACTTAATTTATCTCCTTGACGGAGATATTCGAAAATTAAGATTTGCTCGGACAAATAAATCAAAATCTAAGATTCAGTTTGCTTTATTCTTGTCAGTCGATAATTTTAACATTTTTAACTAGCCGAGACAAGCTCAAAGTTTATTAGAATAAATCGGGTATAATTTCGTGAAATTCGCGACGAGCTACCTGATATTTTTCTTGAGTACCAATTTATTTAGGTACCTTTATTGGGGAGCACTCGCTTTCTTACAGTAGATTTAACGTTGTTATGTCTTGTTCCTGATCTAGCTTTCTAGCCTCTAAAAAGAGTGCCTTTATGGTCAGGTAGAGTCTGGTTAATATTGAGTTTTTTTCTATCTGTCAAATAATCATATTGACTTTTATTTGAGCGAAATAATTTGATTAATAATTGGTCTTTTCATTTTCCTTTATCCATCAAGTAACTGAGTAAAATTTCTGACTTTTAGAATAGTAGTCAATACTAGTCGTAGTATTTAGCGTAAGCAGTATAGAGTACTGGAGACAAAATCACCACCATATTGTTCCTTTTAATTTTTTCCCTATGGGAGTTATTAAATAAAAATCCAACTTTCTATTTGCTGAATTTACCTGTGTTATTTAATTATTCGATTACCTAACTACATACCTGGGCTGCGGAAAGGAAGAGATAAGAAAATAAAAACCGTAAGTACCGGGTGTTTCACTATAAATGGAACCCCCCTTTAACTTTTTCAATTGACGTTTTAGAAAAAAA
>JAEQML010068610.1:0-18147 GCA_016904865.1 Pissodes strobi | reverse complement strand
TTGCTTATGTTAGTCCTTAACATTTAAATGCTACTGAGCTTTTTCACTACATATATTTTTATACTGGTCAATCTAAGTAATCCCAGATTATTTGAAAGCCGACGTAGAATGTAAGGAATATTACAATTAGGATTTTGAAGACCAAGACAGAATAACACACAATATTTAGTCTAACATACATTACTTCTCCCGCATTACTATTACTCAAGATAATGTTTGGGTACAGACCCATTATAACTTTTTGTGTTAAGATATAAAGATGCAACAGGCAACTCTCTTTTCTGAGGGCGAAAACACAGTGGAAGCCGGTTTCCTGCTTACCGGAAACCAGCGCCGATCGGTTCTGAATTTCGGCACTTAGTGCGGACACAGTGCCGACGAGAAAAAGGCAAATAAAACCAGCCTGGTCAGTTCCAGTTTAATCTTCGCGTCAACATGGCGTCTAGCTCATCTGACGACGAATTTATTGCATTAGATAGCCTTGTAACTAAAATAATTACTAGAAAAAAATTGGTGTTCACCCTATAAATCGTGAGTGGGTACATTATGGTGTATATAACCTTCGAATATATTCTAGAAAAAGTTAAACATCTCACTAAAAACTGGTGTAACCTTCACAGTCAGCCCATTTTACCAGACGAAAGATGAGTTATTACTTTGAGGTAAGTATCTTTATATTATTTATATATTTTAAGTAGGTTACTAACAAACAAATCATTTACTATTAACAAAACGTCTAGCAATTACATATTTTGGTTTTGTATTCAGAAGAAGGACAGTGGTGGGAGACATTCGGAAGTACAAGAAACACTTTCAGGTTGTTCCATGTTTGATAAACTGAGACTTGTCGATTCTCCTTCCTCAGTCAAATGATTTCTATCGAAGTAATTCAGTGACTGATTGGAAATAGATGAGTTTGAAGTTGAAGGACCATGGATAGTAGATGGAACAGATTCAAACCTATTTAGCGGATTTGAAAATTGTTCAACTAGCTCTTGAACCCGGCATCGAAAAGCTTATACGCGTGGCTCAGGATTTTTTTTCACATGAGGCAGTAGACTTTTAAAAAACAAGAGGTGTTCATCTTCTTTCTCATTTGTTTGCTTAAATTTTGACTCTAGGTATGCTACTTTTCGTTTCTCAATATCTAATAATGAGTCGTTAAATGTTTCTGTTGGGCCTCGTTTCTTTTTAGATGAGAATTGTGGTGTCGAAGATACATCAGTATTCCTTTTTGTTCTGCTATTTCAGTATTTTCTCTTTCATATATTTCTCAGTGGGTTAGATTGGGTTAGTTTAGGTTAGTTTTGTCTGGTTGCGCCCCCGGAGCGAGCGAAGCGAGCGGAGGGACACGCATGAAGTGATTTATTATAACGACAACACCGGGCTGCTGCCAAATGCGCAGGTCAGATGGTCGAAAATTTGAGGTAGGTAGACGCGAGTCGGATCAAGATTCTTTTGGTCAGTTGCCAAAGCTGTCAATCAGGATTTCTCAAAGACGTCAATCCCACCACTGACCAAAGATGATGGCTCAATTGCGGAAACGGTCAAAGAAAATCGAACATTCTTACCGAAATATTTGCATCAAATTCTAAATTAGATCATCAAGGAAAGGGTCCCCCAACTATCCCGAGAGTGAATTCCTTAATGCCAGGTCTGGTATTTCGCCAACGCGAAGTGAACTGAATACTCAAAAGCCTAGATACTAACAAGGCCACAGGGCCGGATGGCGTTTCAGCAATAGTGCTTAAGAAATGTGTTGCTGAACTAACAGCTCCACTATGCAGAATTTTCTCCCTATCATACAGAAATGCAAGCTTTCCTTCTAGCTAGAATGCGCTCAAGTGCAACCAATCCCAAAGAATGGTAAAAAACGATTCCAAATAATTACCCTCCAATTGTCTTAGTTCCCATCATGTCCAAAGTCATGGAGAAACTGATTAACGAACAGCTCTTAAAATATCTCGAATCGGCAGGCATCATATGCGATCGCCAGTATGGCTTCCACAAGCACAGATCAACGGGAGATCTCCTGACTTACGTGACCTACCTCTAGACCAAAGCCATCGAGAGCTACGGCGAACCTCGTGCAGTGGTTCTCGACATATCCAAAGCATTTGATAGAGTGTGGCATGACGGATTGTTAGGTAAATTGACAGCATACGGACTACCACCAATACTGCTTTTATGGCTTTCTAATTTCTTAAGGGATCAAAGCATTCGAGATAGTATTGATGGACATCTCTCGGAGAAATTTAAAATCAATGCCGGAGTTTCTCAAGGGTGTATATTATGTCCCACACTACTCCAGTTCTATATTTACAGCTTTGCAGACGACAGCACTCTCATATTCTCATTCATGTCATGGACTCCAATGGCCGCTGCTCGTTCTCAACGCGAGCGAGAAAATCAGATTGCTGCCATCAATGAAGATATGAACACCATCGTGGAATGAGGTGAGGAAAATAATGTTCAGTTTAACGCAGGAAAGACTCAAGCAGCAGTCTTTTAAAAAAAAGCAAACAACGTCTGACCTGACTTATCAATGGCAGGACAAGCACAGACTCTGGCCTCATCCATACGCTTGCTGGCCATCAACGTAGAAAACAACATGTCTTGGCATAACCACCAAAATCTCCAAGGCAGCAGCACAAAACCTAGGAACACTCTGTAGAGCAAAAAAGTTGTATACACCTCATGAACTCTTACTGCTCTATAAGGGCCAGATAAGACCATCTCTGGAATACTGTATTCCCATGTGCGGAGCTCGGCACCCAAATACTTGCTCAATATATTGGACTCTATACAGATGAGAGCAGTCCGTGGATGACCCAGAGTTGACTAAAGACCTTGATAGCCGTGAACATTAAAGAAAAGTGGCGGACCTATCTCATTACTATCGATACTACTACGGAAGGTGTTCGAACGAGCTGGCACTTATGATTCCACCCAGTTGTGCCAAACAGAAACTCCCCTCAGATACAAGCTGCTTATCAACATACGATTCAGTTGCAAACACCTAGGACGTCCCTGATAAAGGAACTCCTTTGTCTGGAAGACTGCCTCGCTCGGGGATGAATTTCCGAGTAACGTCTTTCCCGAAAACTGCATCCTACAGCGCTTCAAGTCCAATGTCCACCATCTTCTACGCACACGCACCGCTCGTTGAGTGGAATAGGCTTTTCCTTTTATATGTGTGCCGAACCTAAGAGAAAGCCTTATTATAGTTTTATTTTCACTGTAATAAAATTATTATTATTATTTATATTATTATTATTTGTTTTTAGATTATATAGATTTTATCTCGTTTGCCATTGATTGTGAATACACGATGGATATTTCATAGTGGTTCTTCTTTTAAGGTTTAAAGTTACTGTATTATTACTACTGTGTACATTTTATTATGTGCCTCAATGGGGAATCTCGAAACAATAAGTTTAATAGTCTTAACAAAACAGCTTTAGACTCCTATGCGAATCGTTATTCGGATATGACCTGTTGGTGTTCCGGGTGTACAGAGCACTGCGAGATTTTTCTAAATCGACCTTTTACGCGGATTTCTAGAAATAGAATAACATTCACTTCTCTAGTCATAACCTGGTTATAGACTAGGAAGCACCCTAGTGGTTTATTTTGCTTGTGCGGGGGCATTGCCCCGATCCCCACGATAATGGACGGAGACGAGGACAGTATGTCCCAGATGTCCGTCGAGTCTGACACCGACAGGCCAATAAATCAAGAAATTGCGCACGAAATCATCTCCAAATTAGAGATACATCACAAAGTGTGCAAAGAATGCGCACACCTTTTAAATGTATTAGGCTCCGCAGAATCGTCTGATACCAGAGGTATCAAAACGGCAGTTTTAAGATGCAGAGTGCATTTCCGAGAGAAGCATATCCAATTATGCAACAAAAGATCGGCAAAAGCACGGATAGATACAGGCAGAAGAAAGAAGGAACCAATAAACGACGACAGCAAAGACAGTAACAGCTCGCCTGAAAATCAGACCAGCAACAAAAAACAGAAATTGGGTGAAAAAGCATTGGCGCAAAAACAGTCAGAAATAGTACCGCAGAACGAGGTACAGCAACCTAGTACTAGCGGCGAAGCCCCACCCCCAGAAGTGGCACCGCCCACACCGTCAGTCGATTCTGCTCTCCTGGTAGACGGGGATGAACAAGCGGCCTTTAAGGTCCCATTCAAGACCATACCTTTGCGCAAAAACTTTAGGATAGTAAATCTGGACTTTGGGGTGCCCACCTCAATCCCAACGGCAAATAGGTTTCAGCCACTATCTGATTCCGAGATAGAAGAAACAAGTAGCATTGCGTCTTCTAATGTACCGGCCCGACGCCAAATACTTACCAAGACTAAGACTAAGCAGAAAGCGAAGGCCAGCCAAGACAAAAAGTGGGCAGCCACCCCCGATAGTAATTAAAGGGAGGCCGGCTGATCACAATATGCTAAGAACCGACCTGAAATCTATGCAAATAGAAAAATATGACCTGAAGTATCCAAGAAATTCAGTCATTATATACTGTCAGGCAGACAAAGATTACGACACACTGAAACGATATTTAGAAAGGGAGAATACTGAATATCATTCTTACGCTTTTCAAAGCCAGAAATCGCATGCTTTCGTCCTCAGGGGCCTGGACGGCAACGTCGCCCAGGAAGACATTAAATCAGCCCTTCTCGAGGGGCATGAAATAAACGCGCGAGCAATTTACCAGATGAAAAAGACATTGAGACCGCTTTATTTGGTAGTATTAGATGCTAACATCACTCTAAAGCATCTAAACCAAAAAATTAAAACCATTTTAAATGTACGCGTCAGTTGGGAAAACAGGAAGAACGTCACACACGAAATCATTCATTGCACAGCAAACTTTGACAAATGCTCTAACTGCGGGGGTGAACACCGTGCCATAAGTACCGAGTGTCCGGTGTATTTGTTCAAAATAGAGCAGATACAACCGGCCAAAAACACGAACCAACCGCAGCAAAAATACAAGCCAGCCCCGCCGCCAGCAAGGCCGGCTTGGCAGAACAGGCAAGGCAACAATGACGAAAACCAGCAAGAATTCAAAAGAAGCTTTCCACCACTCCGAGCCAGCAAAGCCCAGCAACAGGGAGGAAGAACAACGCAGGAAACTAATACGCGGCAGGTTAGTGGCAATGCAAAAAAATCAAGTCAAAATTTATCTCAAAATAAAATGCCTGAAACCAATATTACACATAAATTAAGCTCTCTGCAAAATGTAGTAGATAGAATTAATAATATAATAAATTTAGATCAGCTCATACTCTGCTTAGAGGAGTTTGCATTGACGCTGGAAGCCTGCAGAGGAAACCGAATGGAGATCCTACAGGCGTCAATGCGCTTCTTTACGGAGGAGATGAGCAAATATAGCTTTTAATGTACTTAAAAATCGTGAGTTGGAACTGCAATGGTTTACGATCCAGGCTTATCGAATTCAAACATTTCTTATACCATACGTATGCAAACATTATTTTATTGCTCGAGACAAACCTCGAGCCGGATTTCTCATTGAAATTTGCACGATGGAAAGTCGAAAGGTGGGACCGCCCCGATCTACGAGGCGGAGGCGTGGTCTGTCTCATCCGTAGGCCACTGAAATATAAGCTAGTTGCAAATTTGCGCTCCAGTATTGAACATGTAGCCGTCGAGCTGGCAAGTGGTCTACGGGTGATAGGCGGGTACGCTCACCCGCGTCTTCACCTGATTGAAGATGATTTCTTGAACCTTCTACCTGCGAATAAGCGAACCATCCTGTTGGGGGACTTGAATGCCCTGCACGTCAACTGGGGCGGCAGAACCAACGGGAAGGGTCGCTTATTACACAAGATTCTGGAGGACTACCCGGACTTTGTATTTCACCGCACTCCCAATCCTACCCACTACACGGCAAATTATCTTACCGCCTCGTTCTTGAATGTCGCTGTTTTCCGGAGAGTAGCTGGTTACACTCAGCTTCGAGAGTTGAATATCGCTCCCTTCCATGAGCAAGTTACACGCACAGCACGCCTGTTCACGAGCAGGAAATACCCTATCCCTCCGCCGGCACTAGAAAAGCTCCGCATAACGCCGAATGAGATTCGAAAAACTCTCTGCTGTCTACCCGAGAATAAAGCTCCTGGCCCCGATGGCATTCCGAACATTCTTCTTAAGAATTTACCGAATAAAGCCATCGTACACCTAACGCATATTGCCAATGCAACCATCCGCCTTCAGCACGTTCCCTCTCCCTGGAAAAGAGCCGTGATCGTACTGTTTCCTAAACCGAATAAAGATCCGAAGCTTCCGGCTTCGTATCGGCCTATATCACTTTTAGATACCCTTGGAAAAGTAACAGAGAAACTTATCTTGTCTAGAATCAGCAGCGCGATACGTATTCTGCCACCGGAGCAATTCGGTTTTCGCCGTGGGCATAGCACCGCTATGCTCGCGGCGAAAATAGCGCAGGACATCACAAATGGCTTCAATGAGAACAAGCATACTGCGCTGCTGTTGCTAGACATAGAGAAGGCTTTTGACCGATTATGGCACGATGGTTTAGTGTACAAATTATTTGTAACACATGGGTTTCCATTGCACCTCGGAGCCTTCATCGTGTCGTACTTAGAAAATCGCACTTTCTCTGTGAAAATTCAAGACCGAGAATCCACGGAAAGGCGCATCATGTCCGGTGTGCCACAAGGAACAGTACTTTCACCTCAGCTCTTTAGTCATTATATAGCTGACTATCCGTCTCATCCCCTGAACTCTTGTGCCTTTTATGCGGACGACAATGCGATATATACGCAATCGTCGCTCGCACAGCAGGCCAAAATAAACCTTGAGCGACATATGGAACTCATACTTCCATATTTCGAACAATGGAAAATAAGCTCAAATGCATCAAAGACAGAGCTTGGGCTCTTCACACACAAGAGGAAAGATACGGAAATGACTCCGTTGATCATAAATGACACTGAGATAACACCCAGTGAAAGTGTGAAGTACTTAGGTATTGTCTTTGATAAAAAGTTGAGCTTCGCTAAGCACATTGCCGCGATTCGATCCAAAAATGCGGTCATACGCAAAAGCCTAAACACATTAGTGGCTACGCGATCATATCTAAGCCCTGCAAATAAGTTGACCGTTTACAAAGCGATAATACGACCGGCATTGTTATATGGGCTCCCAGTATGGTGCTCTGCGCCTAAAACACACATAAAGAAAATTCAAACCATACAAAACAGGTATCTGCGGTCGGCACTGTCATTGACGGTCTTCGATCATGTCCGAACCGTAGATTTGCATGCGATGACAAACACGGAATATATAGATCAGTTTATAGATCGCACAGCAAGCAAATTCTTCGGGTTCGGCATAAGAGGATCGCCATTGACAGCGCGGATTGCGGATGTAAGGTTTAATCCGCAGAGCATCCCACGACACGGACCCATATACAAAAACACCACGCTCTATTACGAAGAATTAGAGCCACCATGAACATAAATTGTAAATAATGTAAATATAATGTATTACGTATATAATGATTAATAAAGTCCTTTTCAGAGAAAAACTCGATCATAAAAGAACCAATAACAGGAGCACAGAAGTGCAAGCAAAAGTTTCGAGTATACCCAGCAAGACGACTAGTCTAGAGACAGACTCCTCCCACCATTGTTCGGACAAGGGGGAGGAGCTTGTCAAAAGACCTGGTCTTGCTATAAAACACGCACATCAACAGAATCGCGGCAGTATGCTCGCAAACGGTGAAGCGCAAGGTCCGCGCGATAACCTTGGGTACCATGCCATGAATGTCCCAATCCTTGAACTGGAAGTAACAAAGTTACATTCCAAACACCTTATACATATGTAAATAAACTCTTTATTGCACCATATCGTAAATATTGTACATACTTTATGTTGTAACTGTCCAACGAGAAGTAGGGTTTTTCACGATTTTCCCTACGTTTGTACCTAAAACACACTCAAGAACATCCAAACACTTCTAATATACCATTTGGTAACTAAAGCACAACTGAAAGGCTCAGCCTGGGTAACTTGATATCTCGACCAAATTGCCACTTGCCATTGCTGACAAATTGAAAAATGTCAATCGGTTTTGGGCAAACTAAATATATATTCTTTTTACTACTAACATGATAAATCACCATTATTTACTCCATTCCTCAAATGAGAAGTAACATTTTTCACCCTAGGTAAATAATAATATTAAAAAAAACCTAGGTCAATAATGAAACGGAAATAGTTATTTTTGTTACAAGTGCCTAAAATGGAGTTTTTCAGGACGAATCATTGCTGTTTCCGGACGAGGCATTAGCCGAGTCCGGAATAGCAGATGAGTCCTGAAAAACTTCATTTAGGTACGTGTGACAAACACTATTTTTTGTCATACGCTCCCAAAATTAAATTTTTATTTATAGGCTTTTTGCAATTCTTCAGAACGCCTAAATTTGCAAATTTACCATAATTTTTGAAATCATAAAGTACGACAAAGTTAGCTTAGAATTTGATATCGTAGCAACTATTTGACAATTTTGCCATGTCATTCGAAATTTTTGACATTTAGACATATTCAGGAATTTTGGAATAGTCCGTAAAGGTTGCCATGACGACTTTTAGGGACTAGGCCTAAAAAGAAGCATTTTACGGACTCAAATGAGTCCGTAAAATAGCTATTTTTGGTAGCGTATGACAAAAATATCATTTAAGTTTCAACTTGTTAGTTTGACAACTAGTTGTCATTTCGGATTATTTGAAAAATGAGTAGGAAATGATTAATTTCAAAATCTAATCAATTCAAATAATGATAAGGATTGTATCAGTGCTATTAGTAAAAAAATTATATACAGTATGACTCACTTTTCATTACTCCCCATAATATTCTTATTAATAATGCGATTTTGTCAAAATTTAGATGGAAAGAAGGTACTTTGCATGTATGGAGCTGTCAGGAGATTATGTTACGATATCTGCCAGTTAGACAACTGAACCTCCAGGCTACCTGATATTTCGAACTATTTGAAAAATAAGTAGAAAATCACTAATATAAAAATCAAATCGAATCAAATATGGTAATATATCAGTCTTAGTAGTAAGTAGTAGTAGTAGTATAAAAGTGCTCGGTAAATAATGGCTTACTTCTCAACCTAGGTATATAATATACTATTAAGAGATAGTTGCAGGTTTATCTGCTATTTTGCACCCTACCTACGTGCTTTCCCATAGGGGATAAAGCAAAAATTCAGTGCAAATAGTTTAGGGTTGTATTAGAATCGTCAGAAGAAACTTTAGAAAATAAACAAATGAGATTTTCCAAATGAAACTCGTTATATAATATGATGGCTTATTTATCGGATAGGTCCTTCGTTATTGATTGCAAATATACCAAGTTTAACTATAAAAAAGCGTGTATATACATAGGATGAAAGAAAAATCTCTGCACCCATTTCTGATGCCCCTTTAGAGCCATCGTAGGTTCTTGCGAACATAATGAGATAATTGCCATCATGTTTATGAAAATATGTTCTATATGCGCTTATTGGAGAAATACTTAATATTTTCATCAGAAGAAATTTTAAGTGCGTATGTTATAACAGGCACATTAGATAAACATTTAAATCGGACACAGATAAAGCTTTTTGGTGGCTCATCGACAGTAATGTAGCTTCATTTTCATAACCCAAACTATCTATATGTCTTCTTATATGACTTTTGTCTGTATCTGTTGGGATATTAGCTGAAATCTTTCATTTTCGGCCATCCGCATCTACATAAGCACTTCTTGAACCAGGTTTTCTAGAGCTACACCGATTACCTAGAAGCTGATACTAAAAGTTGCACAAAAATTAACAATTTCTCTGTGTTTTCAATAATTACTTTCTGATAATAAGCAAATAAACGATTCTGTTATTGACATTCTGCTTTCAAAATGCGTATATGATTTCGGTTAATAAAGAACAGACGTCAAAGTCAAAGTCAAGTATGCTTTATTGCTACAGAAAAATTCAAATAAATTTTATGGACAAAGCTAACTAAAATAAATAAACTAACCATAGTAGGGCAAATACAAAACAAAACTTAATATATACAATAATATATACAATAAAAATAGAACAACAAGCAATTTTCAAATTGAAATTGGTCACGATTTAACAAAAAAACTATATTACAGAACATCATAAGCAGTTGAACTAGATCCACAGGAAGTACACAAAACATAGGGTAAAGAAACCCAGTGTTATCAAAATATTACACATACGTGCTGTTTGAAAAAATAAGGAAGGTCATGTCGGTGAACTTGACTCAGGCAATATGCATATGCTGCAGAGTTGAAAATACCGCGTAAAAGTAAACAAAACATGACTAAAATTGATAGCTTGGTATTTAATTTTGTGCAATTCCTGTATATCCGAAAAATCACTAATTCGTCAAAAAGATAATCCTATACCTATTATAAAAAATATATATAATATAAAAAAATTTCACAGCCGCACATGAAGCCCAAGAAAATTAATGGAGGAAAAAATAAAATCTAATTCACGCAAAACTCATTTATAGACCTTATTGGTCTTTCTAGTAGGTAAGCTTTCGTTTTTTCACGAAATTTAGCAAATGTAGGGATGGATTTAAGATGTAGCGGGAGTGTATTGTATAACTTCTTGGAATTATAAAGAATAGAATTTTTTGTTAATTCAGAGGAGGGAAATGGAAGGTAGATGTCCTGACTCGAATTTCTTGTTGAGTACTCATGTTGTGGCCTTTCGGAAAATATGGTTCCATATTTGCGTATTAAACAAGTTGTTTCTAAAATAAACAAAGCAGGAAGCGTAAGAATTTTATATTTTTTAAAGTAGTATTCGCAATGAGCTCTGCCAATAAAACCAAATAAATAACGAATTGCTCTCTTTTGAAGTTTGAAAATGGTACGAAATTGCTCGGTGTTCCAGCAGCCCCAAAAGGGAAGGCCGTAGCGAAGATGAGATTCAAACAAAGAGAAGTAAGTGAGCCTGGCAGTAGACAGATTTAGTTCCTTCGAAACCGATCGAATTGCGAAGCAGGCAGAAGAAAGCTTTTTTGTTAAAGAATCAATATGTGCGGACCATTTAAGGTTGGCACTAATACTCAAACCTAGGAATTTAGCCGATTCAACGTATTTAATATTGCTGTTGTGAAGTAGCAAAGGTTGTTGTAAGGTTGTTTTATAAGATAAGGCTACTGTTTTATCAACGTTGAAACACAGCCAATTTGAGTCAGACCAAGTTTTGATTGTGACGAGATCGCTGGAGATATTAGAGTGTAGGAAGAAAGTATTAGAATCACTCCAAGTTATGCTTGTGTCGTCAGCAAAGAGAGAAATTTTACCATTGATTTTTAGGTATATAATGGCATTAATATATATTAGAAAAAGGATAGGCCCAAGAACAGAGCCCTGTGGAACTCCACTGGTAATTAATCTGCAATCAGAATCAGAACCGTTCGCTCTAACAAACTGCTGTCTATTTTCAAGATAAGATTGAAACCAGTTCGAAGGAATACCACGGATTCCATAAAAATTTAGTTTTCTTAATAAGATGTCATGACACACTCAGTCAAACGCTTTAGCGTAATCACAGAAGACTGTAGCAGTGGGGAGATTGTTGTTAAGGGATGAGTAAACATCGTGAAGCAACGAGAACGTGGCGTCATTTGTACACTTGGTTGGTAAAAATCCGAACTGTTCCGGGGACAGTATGTCATGTCTAAGGAAAAATGGCATGAGGCGATTTTTTAATAACTTTTCAATGATTTTAGAGAGTACAGGCAACAGAGCAATTGGACGATAATTGCATAAGACATCATTTTCACCTCCCTTATGAAGAGGAATAATTATCGCAGTTTTGAGGCATTCGGGAAAAACACCTTTCGTGAAGGACGCATTAATTAAGGAAGCTAGAACATCCATAATTGGAAGTGGGAGGTTCAAGAAAATTTTAATTGACAGATTATCAGTGCTACAAGCTGATTTACTCTTTATGCTGCTCATTACCTGAAGAAGTTCACGGCTGGTCACAGGGCTTAGGGAAAAAACTATCAGCGACTTTTTTAGAAGGAGGAAGAAACGAGAGAGGGTCGAGAGAAGGAGAAATAGCAGAGGTAACATTTTTGTTCACGTTGACAAAATATTCGTTCAAATCATTTGGTTTTGGCATGCTCTGATTCGCGGAATTTGTTTTGCCTCTAAGATCGTTAATAATGGAGCAGGCCTCCTTGGATACGTTTTTAGCAGTTGATAAACGATTTTGATAATATAGTTTCTTTGCTGTCTTGATAAGTTTTAGGTAGATCTTCCTATAATTCGAAATGAATTCAAGAACTTGAGTGGAGTTAGTGATTTTTTTTATGTATGAGAGGGAACGCATATTTTTTGCAGATATGCGTAAGCCTTTCGTAGTCCATGGTTTGTGACGTTTAGGTTTAATGGATTTAAGCGGGAAGGATTTATTGAATGCATTTATAATTTTATTTAAGAAACCACTAAAGTCAGAATCAAGTTCACCTGATTCAAAATTCCAGTTGGTCTTTAGGCAAAGGTTACGAAAGGATGAAAAATTGGAGGCTGAGAAGATTCTACCTAGGTGGCGAGGGCCTATAAAAAGTATTGAATTTGGAGATTACTGCCTCATGATCTGAGAGACTCGCGCTAGTTACTGTCGATTGGACATCAGTTGAAGGAAAGTCGGACGCTACATAGTCAATGATAGAAGAGGAATTGTTAGAAATCCGAGTTGGAGAGGTTACATGCATTGAAAGACCAAAAGAGTCAAAAATAGAAATTAATGATTTTTGGGCAGCACAAGCGGTAGCGTAGTCAATATTTAAATCGCCGCACAAAATTTTCTTGCCTTTCACCTGCAGACCATCTAACAAGCTTAGTAGGTTATCAAAGAACAATTGCACATCGGAATTTGGCGCTCTATATATACAAATTACGTGTAAATCAAGGTTCTTATTGTATACAATGGAAAATTTAAAGTAGTTATCCGATTGGAGATGATCAAATTTAGTTACAGGTAAAAAGCCCTCGCTCAAGGAAAGAATCAGTGTTCCCCCATGAGCCGAGTTTTTCCGATTATATCTGGCTATTGTGGAGTACTTTTCAACATAAAGCGGTTCATTCTCACTCAGCCAGTGCTCTGTAATTGCAACTAGTTGGGGGAACCCTGATTCCTCCAAAAACAAAAACAATTCATCAGTCTTATTTCGCAATGAGGCAACATTAATAAGAACCATGCTAATCCTGGCGTCAGGATTAGTGGAATCTAGTCGCTCAGGACACGTCAAGCTGCTTAAAAATTTTTCTTCGGGGAGCCGCTGGAGAAGTATTTTTGGTGACCCTCTCTGGACTTCTGAAGCTGAATCGTCCTCTCGGAAACAACATGGGATCTGTAGGAACAAAGATCTTCTTCCACTTCAGTGTGTTTAAACCCATATGCGGCATGAAAGTCGTGGTAGACCTTACGTAAAATGTCATCCTAGATTGGCAGTCCTTCAGATGCTAGGAATAATCTGATGCTTATGTTGGTAAATCCCTCAAAGCATACCGAGGCAGGTTGGTCATACAAATAGGCAAGGTACAACCTAATGGCTCTGAAGATGGCAGGTTCCCTTAACCTTGCCATAAGGAAACGATTACTAAAGTCGTTAGACTTACTGGCGGCCTGTGTTAATTTAACTGTTGGGGGAGTCAGCGGGTCCAGAGAGAAGGATGGTTTATGGGATGATTCCTTAGACAGTTTAATTTTGACATCGCTCACAAGGGCATTAGTTTTGCAAGCAGCGATAGCTTGTTTGTCAGAAGTTACTGTAGTTACCTTGTGCGCGTTAGCTTCACTGACTGGAGAGGGAAAGTTCCGCAGAGTGCCAGAGGTCGGACTGCTAGTCACTTTCGCCTTGGTGGGGGGAGTTAGATAGAGCTCTGTAGTTTTTTTTAGTTTCGTAGTTTTCTGAGGGATTTCAGATTCCGATGACCATTTAACTTGAGCCCCGGGTGGCCAGATATTGATGCCGAACAAATTCTCAGCGGACTTTCTTGATAGGGTCCCTATTTTAAATGTAGATCCTATGGAGTCATTGCACTGACTGACCAGGTTATAGCATCGAATAAATTCTGATGTTTTTAACTTTTCCTTCACATAGTGCACGATATTATTTGAAGTAAATCCTGCCGGGAGGTGTTCTACGATCACATAGTGCCATCTTTGGGCACTTCTATAAATTGCGGAGTTGGAATCGTCTGGGATTGAGGAAACTTCAGTAGGCAGTTCCATTTGAGTGGAAGATGAAACAAATGCCGTTGACGTAGTTTGGGTGGAGCACGACGTAGAAGTAAAGCTTGTCATCGTAGGTAGAGCACTATGTTGTTTTGGGTTAGCAATTTTAGAATTTAAGTCCCTAACCAAGGTGGTAACATTTGCAAGGCTACTTTTTAAGTTGTCAATACCCTTCTTAATATCAGCGGACGAGGAATCTTGCACCTGGATCTTGATGGTTTCCTCTGTATTGTTGAGTAGAATTTGGGAAATAGTAAAGACATTCTGTTCCACTTCCCTTACCGATTTCAACAGAGAATGAGGGTTACAAATGGAGAACACCTCCGACATTTTGTGAATATCGTCTATTTTCTTTTCCAAAAGGTTCCATTTAGATTCGTTATTCAATAAAATATCATACATCTCAGAAATAGTCGGTACACTGTTTGATAATTTACTCACACGGTCAGCCAGCGAGTCAAATATCTCCTGAGGAACCTGATTTTTCGATAAGTTGGAAATTTTGTCGTTGAGATATCTCAAATTTGGAGAGTCACACAGGGCACAAAAGGAACGTAGGTGGTTAAATTTCTCCAGCAGCAAGGTCTTGGTAGTGACTTTGTCAAGGCCCGTACACTGCATACAGAAATATCTGCGACATTCACCACTGCAGCGCACTTTGTTATATTTGTCCTTATCGGGAAATTCTTTAAGGCAATTGTCGCACTTGTACATAGACATTTTCTTGAATCCCAAGTAGAAAAGAAAGAAGAAAAAAGAAATAAATAAATAAAAATACGAACGAAAGCATACACAAGAATTGACGCGTATTGGGTGACTGGTCACGAAAATTCAAACAAAACAAAACAAAAAACCGACGGTGCGGAGCACAACAAACGCGACTGAACCGCACGATGATCAAACACACACCGTGTGCTTTCTGACGATCAAAATCAGCCAATATCCTATATTCTTGTTGCAAAATTCTTAGTCGTCCCATAGATTTTTTATGAACATTTTAATCTGCATTTTGAGCAATTAAATATATCATACTCTTTTGCTGGTGCAGTGTAGTTTGAATAGCTGCTATTGATGGATTAGCATTTTCTTCTAAACAACTTGGTGGAACAACCTTACGGATATTATTATATTCTGCATCAGTAATGTTTTATGATTCTTCTTCTGTTAGAATATATTCATGGTCTTAACCTTGTAAAAGCATCATGGTGAAACGTATTAAAATTTTTCAATTCTTCTACTTTTCTAACTTGGTACCGATTTTCCATTTTGATATGATTATCTGCTCTCAAAAGATGCAATGAATCCAGGTCATGAAACTGTTGAATGTTAGGTATACAATTAGTTTTCTGGACGGTAACATCTTCACATGGTTTAAGTTCATCTAAGAAAATGGCAAATATAGACGAACATATACATTTTTACCCATAGGTCAGCAAAATAATTTGGGTTTTTGTTGTTTTAAGCTGATCTACTAAGATGATAGCATGTTTTAATTGTTGCTAATTTATGAATTATTTTATAGTTTAAGAGTGCCTGTGTGATTTTTTGATTTTTGGAGGATCTTATTAAATGTATCAGAAAGTTAAATTTTTAAAATGTAATTACTTTCAAAACTTAAAAGTAACTAGAAAAACGTAGGGCAAAATCTATTTAATCGTAAGTCCCCATTACACAAAAATTATGAGGTTTAAGTTTAAGACAATATTAGGGAGGGTCTCACCTTTAACTCATATGGCAACGACATTTATGAAATCTGTTGTGAAACGAGTCACAACAGGTGATACAATATTTTATTACTTGCATTCGGACTATATTAGTTGTCCTTTTAACTGCCAAATAAAATACTATTCAACTCCTATTTAAATTAAAAGCATAAAAGCATAAAAATATGCTTAGAGCACGATATATTTTTCCTAGAAATTATAACCGTAAAACTATCAAAGAGCTCTATCGCCATAATGGACAGATCGGCAAAATCACCCATAAATAATTTCCAAGAAAATATAACTAGCAAAAAACCTTTGTCAGTTTCCAATGGTAAAGATCAATACTTACTGTTCTGTTAACCGAAATTCATCCCTTCCACTCCAATAATCTAGTAACGGATTATCTAGAATGACCCACCTTCAAACATGGCCTCTAGAATCATCCAATCACAGCAAGCGCTTATCCCACTTACTTCTATACGCTCAGCGACAGTAGCACTCCCCTCATCCCTTAACAAAAGTCAGTCTTTAAGTTACCTTCAACAGACTCGTTGGGTGCACGAGACTATATCGTCCCTCTAATTATGTTCGGCTTAATGCCAATTTCTCGGTATATTTGCCATTTCGGCCATTAACCCTCGGCTTAGTGCCAATTTCTTGTTCTTGAGTCTTTCGGCTTAAACAATTCGATAATATTATATATCTCCTGTTCCAAGAACACAATTCACGCGAGATTAATTATGCATTTAAGACAAGAGTTTTCATTGCCACAATTATATTTATCTTTCACGCACAACTGTGTCAATGTTCCTGTGTACTATAGACAGAAATAACATGTCCAATATCCTGTCCTAGGATGTACTTTTAATATCAATTACTTTTGGTGTAATAATTTAAATAGGTAAAAACGAATTTGAGCCTTTATTACATCTGGTCCTTCGACGAAGAAAAATAAATTTGGGAAGAGCAGTTCATTAACACTAATTGGATTGTGAATCAAAACCTTGCAAATGTAACAAAATCTTTATGAAGTTTATATCAGAATTTTCTTGTAATTTTGAGTTATGTTTTCAAAAAAAGGACTAAAAGTATTCCATACACCTAAAAATCGAAATATTAAATTTTCCAAAGGTTTAGTTATTGATCTTCATAATATAAAAGGCCTAAATTATCTATTTTTAAGTTAGATGGACAATATAAAAGTGAAAAGAAATGTTAAAAGGTAATATTGAAATAGAACAGAAAACATTTGTTGCACCAAAAATTAGTATTTCTAATAATAAAACAAACGGATTTCGAAATTTGACTAATAAACAGTTGGACACATACTAAAAACCAATCATTTTACGAAATAATGATAACAACATTAAACATGAACAAAATAGTACATTGACGATAATTATCATTAACCATATCAAATTTTACCAAGAAAAAATTCACAAAATGTGTACGAAAAATAAACTCTATGTTTTCGTCCTTTGGTAACTGATGAAGTTGTTAAAGCTATAAAAATCCGAAAAAGATTAAATTCAGCTAGAATTAATGATGTAGCGGGTAGAGTTTTGTATGGCTCCATAATTATAAACAGGTCGGCAGAGTTGGACAAAATTCCTAATATACTAATAAACTTAAACAATAAAAGGTGCTCCATACATGAAAATAACGAATCCTCTCAATGTAGAAAGTACTTAAAAACTATATGTGGACAAACACTAATGGTGTTTGTTTAAAGATATGGATTAATAGAACAAATGTTTCTTTGCCGTTTCTTACAGTATTTCTTTACCAATACTGAATAGTATAATTCTCTCAAAAAATTACGAAGTTATAATTTAAATTAAAAAAAAATCCTATTAACCCTGGAGTGCACACGTGGGGGTATGACGTACCCCCACCGACCTAATCTTTCCTGCCGTTTGTTAATAAATTTGTCAAAGCTGCTAGGATCCTAGGTAGCTTCCTAAATAGGTCCAAGCAAGAAGTACGTTGGATGCAGGCGAATGACGCATACTCATTTCAGAGATATTGTGATATTTATATACCATACCCCCACGTGTGCACTTGTGTTACTCTCAATAATAAATATGTA
>MU194705.1:5366-18147 GCA_016904865.1 Pissodes strobi | reverse complement strand
CCTTCAAACTATCGTTCTCTGTTTCTTCCATGTCTGAAAACGTTTCTGATTCATCAGAAGTATTTGCATATTGAATTTCTTCTGACTCTTCATCAGATTCTTCTTCATAGTAGTATTTATTCTTCTTTTTAGAGTTCAGTTTTAATCGTTTTTTTAATTGTTTTTTTTCTGCTCTTGTTCCTTCTGTTTCTCCAGTTTTTTAAGCTCCCTTGCTTTTTTCCTATTTTTCTTTTCTATTTCTTTTGCCATTTTCTTTTCCTCTTTTCTGTTAAAATATTTCTTCCATTCTTTTGATGTAGCCACTGCTGGCCAAATTTCTATTTTCCTTCTTTTTATTGGCTGTTTGGTAGCAGCGTCTGGCCAAAATAAGGCTTTTTTGAAAGGAGTACCGACACTCGAATTAGAGCTTTCATCTACAGTTTTCAGTGGTGATCTATTAAGTATATCCTTAGCTGTCTTCACTGGGGTTTCTCTAGGTTCTTCAAAATTGTCGATATCAGGTTGGGGACTATTTAGTGGTGATTTATCGATGTTATCAGGTGAAGAATTAGGTGTTCTATTCCTGCTTTCAGTCAGATTTTCATTTGATTCACTGTCATTCTTTTGATTGACTTATTTATTTAGCATTTGCTAGTTGCAAAATTTTTACAATAAATTTCACATATTAATTGACATAAATAAAGTTTATATATCGCGGTTAAAATATAAGTCTTTCACTGTCTTCCTAAAAATGTGTACATTAGGCAAGTTTATTACCTCCTCCGGCAAAGCATTGAAGAGTCTTAATCCATCATTAAATAGTTGTTTCTGCAACGCCGCAGATCTAACGAAACTGATGTTATAGTTTGCCTTGTTTCGAACATTATATTTGTGCATTTGTGATCTTGGCACAAGAAATTGATCAAAGTAGGCGGGTAACAGTCCATTTCTAATTTTATAAATTATAACTAAGTTAGACAATTCAATTTCTTCTTTCACTGAAATCCAACACAACATTGTCCTCATTGAATTTATGGATGTATATATATTACAACCCAATACAATACGCATGCATTTGTTTTGTAACAATTGCAATCTATTTATACACTCTTGGGTACATGCTATTAAAAGCGAGCTGCAGTACTGAAAAGGAGGCATAATTATTGTGTTGTAAATCAATAACCTAGACCACTGGCTCAGATAACCAGATATTCTCCTAAAAAATCCAATTTTTTCCCCTATTTTTTTACAAATGAAGTTAACATGATCTGAAAAGTTCAACTGTTGCTCTAGGATTACACCTAAGTATTTAATATTACTATCATACTCAATAGGTACATTATTTATTTTGATAGCATAGTTTAAGTATAAGAAAGCTTTACATTTAGTCTTTGTCCCAAAAACCATAACTTTGGATTTACTAGCATTCAATTTCAGTTTATTCACATATAACCAATTAAACAGTTTATCAAGTTCCGAGTTCATTGTATTCGCAACAACCTCATAGTCACTACCAGTCACTGAAATAAGTGTATCATCTGCAAAGAGGTATACTTTCCGCTATTCCTTTAATGCTGCTTGCATAAAACGCATTGAAGTTTTCTTCCACATTTCCAAGGTTGTCCTCGAATTCCAATCTGTCATAGTCATGTTTATCTGTCTTTTTGCTTCCAGTTAATTCTTTTAATGTACGCCACATTTTTTTACTGTCACTCCGGCACTGGTCTATGTTTCTTTCATAATAGTTTGATTTTTCTTCTCTGATGATACTCACGACACTGTTTCTTTTTTGTTTATATTCTTCCCAATCACCTTCATTTCTTGTTATTTTAAATTTCTTGTATGCTATACCCTTTGTCTCTGTATGATGTTCACTCTTTCATTAATCCATGGTTTTAATCCATGATACTTCGCCATGTGAGGAATAAGTCCTGTGACCTTCTTGGCCAATCCATTCCCCCCTTTCGAAACATTCCTTAAACTGTATCAACAATTCATCATCAATGAATGTTTCAAAATATTTAAGATGACTTAATTTCTTCTTTTTATTTTCTGTCATAGATGTTTGCAGAATATCCTGTGCAGATTTGATGTTCAAACGATTTTCTGGATTGTGACTACTTGCCTTAATGCATTTGGAGTAATCAATGGCATCTGACGACCACGGAAAAATGCCACATTTTCTGAATCCATTCACGACAGTTTCAGGGGTTATAGAGGTAATGGCTTTCTGGAAGAGTTTGGGAAAATTCGCTTTGGTCACACTTTCGTTATCCGACTCAAATTTCCACTGAAGTACTGTGGTCTTCCAATGGGCTTTTAAAGATCCAAAAACGCTAACATCGCATGGCTGGATGATATGTGTGGCGTTAGGATGTAGTGATACTAGGATAATTTTTTTGTCTGTACAAAAGTCACTCAAATGCATGGTCAGATGAGATTTATGGCCATCCATGAAAAGGATAACTGGTAACTTCACATTATTTTTTACCAGCCAGTCATAATAACAGTTTGTTACATATTCGTAAATGGATTCTCCCGTCATTCAACCTGATTCGGTCTTTCCTATTCCCCACTCATCAGGGACATTAGTTGTTATGTATGCTGGTAATCTGCTATAGGAATAAACGATAAATGGCGGACGAATTACGCCATCGGCCCGAATATTTAATAGCACTGTTGTCTGACCCTTTTTTCAGATCATAAATATTTTTTCCCTCGTGGACCAATCACTTTGCCGGAACTTGGACACAACTTGAACGCAGATTCATCCAAATTGAAAATTCTTTTTGGATCTGATAAAACGTCAAGCAAGTTTTCATCTCTTAGGTGGCTTTCAACTTCATTGTGTCAACTTCTTAAATTTTCTTCAGAAACGGATGCCCTAACCATAGTGAGCGATTCTGGAACTCTTGTAGACAAATCTGGATGCCTTTTCATGAACAAGGACAGCCACTTTTTCCCGGGCTTATTATTTTTGAATTTATTTTCCCTATTGGAATTGATAACTATCCTTCGAACAGTTAAAAGAAGATCGTCCCTCTTTAATGGAAATTTTAGACTCATATTTGGCACGCCATATATTTTACTGGCTCTTAGATACGGCATTCCATTCTTACATGCCTCTATGGCGGCTTTCATTTGTTCCTCAGAATATTTGAAAAACACCTTCTTTTGATGTTTCATCGTTTATTAGCTGCAAACCAATAATTGTCTCAGAAAACCCCAGTAGTTGTCACTTCTACAAAACGAGTGACATCTATTGGTACTAGAGGTAATTTTCCATGTATTTTTGTATTAAACTGCTTTAAAACACTTGATCTCAGTTTCTTTGGCATCCATTTAGCCGGACAGTAAAAGTTGGCAAATTACCAGTAGTTGTCATGGAGTGACAATTACTGGCTTTGAGAAAAATTTACAGACCAATAGTTGTCACCAGCATTTACAACCTAACTTACATTTAAATGTGTTGCAAAATCATGCTCTAAAGGTTCTACTAACTCTAAATAACATGTGAATAAGTACATATTGCATATATTCTAATCCATTACGTAGTTATAGTCCAAAAATTGAATAACCTTACCTTAAAAATTCTCTTAAATATCAAGTACAGCATGTGTAAACAATATGCGCCATTAAAATATTAAAACTGAATTCAGAATTTAGCGACATCTATGCTTTCAAGTGAGAACTCATGGCGGGAGTGCATCAAAGAACCAGTAGATGTCGGCAGAAAGGTATTAAAACTCAAGAAACCCTTAAGTTTGATTAAATTGATGCTAAGTGACAATTATTGGGGTGGTGACAACGAATGATGCTTTTACCCTATGTTGGCATCATCACTATTGCCATATTCTGGATTATTTTGCAATTCAGCATTATCGTTAGCTGAAGAAAGTATTTTCTCTTTAAAAAATTTCAACTACTGAGGATCAAATTCCTTTTCAGGGAATTTGGATGCATCTACTGGATATATTTCTGTGCACTAAAACCCTGAAATTATATTTTTGGCCAACATTGCATCTTTCCATGTTTGCGAGACAATTTCAACAAACTTGTTTTTTGATAGGCGTAGGCGCCCAGTGCCTTGGCCCATCATCTCTTTCCCATAGGCCACCAGTTCTTTATCCCATATGTATTTGACTGATTTGAACACACATCTGTCAAGAGGCTGTAGTCTGTCAGTCAGATGACTGGGAAACTTAATCAGTTCAATGTTATTTTTCAGCACTTCTTCGAACACTTAAGTGACTAAGGTGACCATCGTAAAGAAGCACGGCATTCTGGTTGGGTTTATTATGTTCCTTTCGTACTTTTTCAAGGTGAGGAATAAAGCCACAAGGTCAAGTCAGGCAGGTCAAGTCCATTCTCGTGAATAGCCTTTTTCAACTTATCATAAAAATCGTATATAATTTCTGGTTTTCTCGCTTCCTTTCTAAGTTTTTGTAAAAGTTCGGGCTTTTTCAGAGATAGACTGGGTTTTCGTTGCATAAATGATCGATACCCTTTTTCCTCTGGAATACCATCTTTGAATCTTGTTTTAATGTTTTTTTGCAAACACATATTCTCCCACTAGTCTTAAAAGTTTGATCACATGCTCGTGTTTTTAAAGCAGAAACTATATGATTTTCTACATCGTTTGGTAAAGTTTCAGGCGCACCAGCCCCAATTTTGTCCCTGGATACTTTTCGCCCTTTTATTCGGTTGTAAATAACGCTTTGTGGAATCGTATAGAATTTTGCCGCATCCCTATAGCTTCTCCTTTTTTCTTTTATATCTGCTACCGCATCATGCAAATCTTGCAAACTGTATTGGGGTGGATCTCTTTTCTTTATATATTTACGAGGCATTTTCCATGCGTGAATATGTAATATTACCTGAACATAAAAGCTAACATGTAGCAAGAACTGTTCTCATTTACCCCCAAACAGTGTTTCCATTTACCACCATCTAATCATATTTTGGCGTATTTGGAAACACCTAATTTCCAGAGTTTGAAATTAAATAACCTCAAAATTAACATTCACACTTTGATAAACACTCTATTGATGCTCTTACATTGAACGGAAAACATACTTACTTCAAATTTATTGACACAATCAGATAACTTTTTAGCCACTGCACACTCGATTTTCAAGCGAAAAAAACGGAAAAATTTATTTACTCCTGATACACAATCTATGGCGTGCAAAAGAAAACTGGCGCTGTTTACCGACAATCCAACGATTATATTACATGCTTTTACAGGGTTGCCAAATATCTATTTTAAATAGTTTTAGGTCTTAGGTTATCATTAAACCATGTGGGAAATTTTAAATTCTTAGCTCTACGTTTTGGTACAAATAATTCGATCATAGAAACAATCACACTATAAAATCTCTCCACTGCAACATTTATATCTACTCCTTCAAATAGTGGATTCCAAACAACGTATGATAAATATATGTTAATGTCAATAACTACTTAAAATTATAGTATTCATAATCATACTCCATATTAACACATGTTGCGTTAACATTAAGATAAAAAATAGGGCTAGGTGATAAGAATCACAATTAATCAATGGATAATCCGCAATAGAAACGTTACAATTCGAACTACTAAATATCAAATCCAAAAATTTACCCCTAGCATTAGGCATACAATTTAATTGTTTCAAATTATAAAAAGCCATACACTGGGAAATGCTTGATACTTGCTGTGTAATCTGACCCATAATAAAAGTTGATCCAAAGTCATTATTCACCTATGCCACGTTTGGAAGATTAAAATCACCACATAATACTACATCACAAGAGTCACTCATATAGTCATGTAAAACAGATGATACAGAGGTGCAGTAATTGTCATATTTTTTCAATGGAGGACGACGCGACGCAACGGGGGGGATATAAACATTTCCAAGCACCCCTTAAAGTTTATACATACAATTAAATGTTCAATGTCAGTTATTGGTGTGATCAAACGAGATACCGAAAAATGCTTTTTAATAGCAATCAAAGCATCACCACCCTTCTGACATGTGCTTGTCTCACCTGAGTGGTCAGATCTAAAAACCAGATAATCAGCCAGTCCAAATTCAGTGGAATTAACACTATCGTCCAGGAAAGTTTCCGTAAAACAAAGCACATCATAATCCTCTGCCACAATCGAACACATTAATTTATCAAACTTAGTTTTTAGATCTCGCACATTTTGATAATAGCAACTTACGTACTTTCCAAGTTCATTTCCAGGCTTACCAAACATTAAATGTTGTTCAGAGCTTTAGATGTCTCCTGAAAAATGTTTGGCGACGTACTTGAGAGTTATATCCTTGGTTATAACTTCCACGCCGGTCTCTCTTAGGAAAACCAAAGAGCTTTACATTGACTTTATCAGACCAAAACTTCACCACCCAAAATATATGATTTGAACTTGGGATCAGCTAAGATCTTAAATGAAGATGATTGTAGTTTTTCACAGGTAATCAAAGAAATATTGTTCTTTTTTAAACGATCCTCGATCTGCTTAATAGTCGTGTTTGTGTCCAAATTGCCAACATAAAATAAGGTCTGTTCAACACCCGCAGAAAGACCAATATTACACCTCTGAGTTGGTCCGAATTAGCACGATATTTATCTGATGCAAGTCCGTCGAACTCATGACCAATAGAGTCAACAGATGATGCCGCCACAACTAGAAAGCTCAACATTCTTTGCAGGGCAAGAACCATTCCTCCCTTGCTCGATTAGAAACCTCACCAGCTCTCTATTGGCTTCCTTTATATTAACAACAACATTATTGAGCTGATTTGCTATCAACTCAGTATGGGAATTTAGCTCTTACTTTATAGAATCACGCTTGGCTTGCGATCGAGTGAAATTGTTATCTCTGTTATTGTTTGTATGTGTGGTTTTTGTAAATATGTAAAGTATGTCGTTTGTTGAATTACCGTTGGTAACTAAATTGGAATAATCTGGCCCTGAAGATGGTACTGAGCAGTACCGAAACGTTGGCTCATTGATTTAAATTTTTAAAAAATTTAGCTCTTGTTTTAGCACACTGAGAGTACACCTAGTTGGAGTGGAAAAGACAGTTGACCGAATCTGCTCCATATCAGAATCGGGAGTTGGACTTACAGCAGGTTCGGGAACCAAAGTATTGCTGGTAAAAACCTCAGTTTTGTATTGCTTTTTGTTGTCCACAATATTCAACTTAAGAGTTTCTACCTCAGATTACAGTGCAGTAATTTTTTTTACGAGCTCAAAAAGTCCTTACACTCGGGGCAAATATGGAAGAGAGTCCGAGACTGGGATGGAACCACTCGAATTTCAGAAGCCATAAGGCCAGTACAATGTTTGCACTACTTTATTACATACATCACATGGGTAACCAAACAGGATATTCTTTTTCTCTCACTGAATGTGTTCAGTGGGATTCATCTGTGGATCGAATCACACTTAAAACACGTCGTCATAATTGAGGTTATAAAGTTAAAATATACACAAAAATAGCTAGTTGACCGAGGTTTATTGTTTTACTTCACAAACCAAACAACATGCTACTGAGAACAACCCTCAACAGTAATTAATTATTTAATATTTAAGAAAAAATTACAAACGTTTTATAAACACGCGACGACCTTGCGACCTCATCCCGCAGATGTTGAGCTGTGTGTGTGTCCTCATACTGGCTAGATTCCAGAAGGCATGAATGCAATTTCCAGTCATCTGTAAGGAAATGAGCTATGTACCCAATATAGCTTGTTTCATTATGTTGAGCAGTCCAACCATCAGATGTAATTGAGATTGAGTCTGTTTTAGCAAACAGAACTGCTTTTGCTTTTTTTGTTCACATTTCTGAGGGATATAAGAATTGGCGATAGTGGACCGACCGGGCATTTCGTAAGAAGCCTCGAGTCCAGTTACTAGCTCTCGAAATCCTCTATCCTCAACAACTGAAATAGGCTGTACATCTTTGACAATCATATTTACAATGAGATCATTAATTATTTGATCCTTTTGCAACGAAACTTTCGCGTGCACGATACATATGAAAAAAAAAGTCGCGTGTAACACAGTACACGTGTTACCGAAATGAGCTTAATAACATCAACCTATAGATCCAAATACACTGCGAATATATAGTAGAAAATCTGTTATAGTGTAAAACGGGTAGGAATCATCTAGAAGTCCGATACAATCGCGATGAATGACGTGGATTGCGTTTGATTTGACGATCGGAGCATTCCTAATATTATCGCTGTCTCTCTCGCTCTATAACCGGTAAAGCCGAGCCCAAAGAGAGACAGAAAGATAAAAAGGGTACTTGGAATACTCCGAGCGTCAAATCAAACGTGATGAGGATCATTAGTGCCTTAGATTCAATACTCTCCTTCATTCTCTCTTTCTCATTACAGGCTCTTTTGCGAGATGAAAACCATGTCGTGGCCCAGCCTAGAAATCGAAAAATCACTCTCATGAAACCAATGAAGTATTCATTTCAAAATTCCTGACTTACCTCTTGGCAAAAATGTGTGATGCTTCGCATGTAGATGTTTTTTCATATTTGATGTGGATCCACATTTATATGAATATTTTTGTCTACATTGCACTACTTTGCACTATCAGCTGAAACTATGGAAAAATGCAGCCAAATTTGACTTTTCTTTGTTTTTTCATCCATGTCAGCGTGCTAAACCTGTTTTAGAATGAAAGGATAATCAAAAGTCTCCTGAGAAAGTTCTAATGCGAAATTTTGGATGCGAAACTAACAAATACTTACACTACTTGTAATCGTCCAAAATAAATAAGATAAAGTGGCAAGTAAATCTCTCTGACTTCGATCAATTAAATATATCTATGAGAGTATTTGCAAAAAGTAAGTAGGTATATTTTTTAACGGAAACTTGCGGTCAACAATACAACATATGAATTCCCCACGTATCAGATGAAAAAATGACATTATTCCTTTTAATGCACGTCAAATTTTTACTCGCTTTGGCATGCCCTATAGATCGAGGAATCCCACTCCCACCAATAATATAATACGTCTCATACAGGCAACCGGATTGCTGCGAAACTTTATATTCGTATTTCAGCTCGAGACATTTATGTTTATCCATTCGATTTATATGGACAACATATGGTAATAGCGTTAGAAGTCCATTTAATATAATATCTAGCTCGTAAATTCGATAAGGTTGACATACCTTTCATAACCAAAATTCATCTGAACAATGGAACAGCGCGGCTGCTGCGACCACCATAGGGATGAGTCCGGTAAGTGCCGACTGCCGTGTAATGTAATCACTGTAATCAAAGTAACGATAGAGTTCTCGGTTCGGTACTCTGTACTTCCGGTATTGGATGATAGTAACGAGTAATTACTTTTTTGACACCACTAGTGTTTGACTCTGGACTGGATTAAAAAGATTATCGAGTGGAGGCCAAGACAAGAGACATATCGAAGTAGAGGGCGACCCCCAACAAGATGGACGGATAACATGAACTGGATGGAAGCTGCACAGAATAGGGAAGAGTAGCAAAATTTGCGTGAGGCCTATGTTCAGCAGTGGACGTTACAATAGGCTTATTGATGATGATGATGATGATGAGTGTTCGACTCTACTTTATCATTGCTCGAATAGGACTTGTCGCATTTTGAATCTGAAGTTCTGATAGGAATGTCGCGTTTTGCATCTGTACGCCTCAAATAGTAACTGAACACAGAACCGCATCGAGCATGTTTCAATAACCATTATTTTCCTTATTTTATCCATTTCTATGAAAAAGCGGTCGGCTAACCGGCGCACTCACCCTATCACTGGTATCAGATACCCCACTTAATTATACACTTTATTTATTTATATAATATTTATATAACACGTTTAAAGTTATTATTATATTTCGAAACAGAACAAAATTAAATAAAACTCTGAAGTGTGATCACACACATGTATTCTTAAACCATAGCTCAGTAATGACACAGAATAATTTAACGATAAACACACATCAGCGTATACATGATAGCACAGTTTAAAAAAAAAATGTTTTTTTTTTTTTGAAAAATAGTTTTATTTACATTACCTCACCTACTGCTATCTTTACAACATTTTTTTTTATTTCAACACTTGTTTTACACTCCATTAAATAATAATATTAATTATGATTAGCATTTAAATCATAATATTTAATTAATTTTATTTTTTTTTTAAATTAAAAGTTGGCCTGTTGCTGTGGAAGTGCAGCATGCTCCCTTTGCTGTTCAGCCTGTCCTTCATGCAAGAATTCAACATCCTCTCGTATTATGTATGCTCTTATGCTGTTACTTGGAACTATCACTGCGTGCATCACTTTAGCACCAGGATTACAGGATGCCTTAAAAAAGGTTAGTAGAAAGTATGCGTTGTACTTGGATTTGCTTAGGGGAAGTGGGGGATAGTTTATTATAGTTTTAGTTTAGGTCTATATTTGTGAAACTTGTTGTATTTGTTTTTTATTGTTATTTAAAAAGTAATGCAAATGATCAAGTGTCCCCATTAGTGGGATATTTGAACAAGACTAAGGGCGACTTGATTACTGATTATAAATCAATTTAACTCAAAACAACATAAAATTGTTTATTATTAGAAATTGTAGTATACAGAATGTTGCATCGTGGGGTGAGATACCTATAGGTATAAATCATCCAGACTACCTCATTTATGGATAGGGATAACTTTTGCCGCTTTAAGACATGGGGGAAAAATCCTTGTTTCCCATGAGTTATTAATTGCATGGACCAATGCTAATAATGCAACATCGGGCATATTTAAGAAAATCTTCGCAGAAAGGCAATCTTCTCCTGAGCTATTTTTATTTTTAATGGAAATTAATGTCTTTTTAAGATCCACAATGTCGGTTGGTGCAAGAAAAAAAGAGTTTTGGACACTAACCTGAGATAAGTAGTGAAGGGATTTGCTATTTGATGTAATTTTTGTTGAAGACTACTAGCAATCCCGCAATAAAATAGATTTATATTGTCAGGGGTTGTTTCAGAGATTACAATGGCCCTTGTCGCATTGCCTGACATCTCCATACGATTTGAATAATAAGTTTTTTTTGGACTCTCTAATCAGACGACGATATGTGGAACGATATTCATTGAGATATTCATGAAATATTGGGGAGTCTGTCAATTTTCTGATCCTATGTAGTGAACGTAGATTTTTACATGATGTTTTCGGCGTTTTTTGCTTTTAATTTTCGTAAGAGGAAATGCATCAAAGCGATGTAGCATCTTTTCATGAAAATTTGATAAAGGTTGAGGTGAGATGAGAACCAATTCCTAACCAAAAGAAGCACACAGTATGTGAAACTTACTATAATTTTCGTGGCTGAAAACTCAGCCACTCCTCGGTGCCTCTTTTTTTTTATCACTTTCAAAATTAAGGATGCCAAACAATATGGCTTCATGGTCAGATAACGCAGAATTCACAACAGAACAACAAACCTCATGATTATTGAAGTTTGAACAAATGTAATCAATAGTTGTAGATGAATTCTTGTGATGCGTGTTGGGGTTAGTTTGGGTTAGTTGCAAATTATGAGATTGTAGTAAATTGCATAGGCGCATTCTAATAATATAATGCATCTGACGGAGAATAAAATTAACCATAATTAGTATTAAGCCTTGCTCTAAAATATCACTATTGCTGACGAGATAGTTTAAAAATTTTAAGTTTTTATTTTATATTAAGTAAATATTAGTAGTGGCTATAGCGACGATAATCGGATAGGTAATAATGTTAATTTATTATTTGCAGGTTCCATTTTGTAAAAACAGTACAAGCACTGGACAGGCTCTCTTGTCATCTTCTGTTATTTTTGATTGCGACAAAGCAGTTGGATATTTGGCAGTGTATAGAATTTGCTTTATTTTAACATGTTTCTTTGCACTTTTTGCCCTTATGATGATTGGAGTCAAATCATCTAAGGACCCTCGAGCAGGAATTCAGAATGGGTAAGTAGTTCAAATATATATTTTATTTACTTATTTATGAAACTGACCTGATATTTGTTTTTTATTCAAGGTTGATATTATAATTTATGTCACAATTTCTACTTTATTCTTCTATCATATTTAGTTAAATAAATTAAGCTTCTAATAAGTAACATAAACAGATGCATGACCAGTATCTAACACTATATTAAATATTCGAAATATTGTTCAGTTGTGAATATATTATCAAAGTATGCCTCTTTCCAAGAAAACGAACTTATTTGTTTTTACATGCTGTGTTTTAGGTTTTGGGGCCTGAAATATCTGCTCGTCATTGGAGGAATAATTGGGGCATTCTTCATTCCTGAAGGCACCTTTGGAATCACTTGGATGTGGTTTGGCATGATTGGTGGTTTCTTATTTATTCTGATTCAGTTGATACTAATTATAGATTTTGCTCATTCTTGGGCTGAATCATGGGTGGGCAACTATGAAGAAACTGAATCAAGAGGATGGTACTTTGCACTTATGGGTGTTACTGTCCTTTGTTATGCATTAAGCATTACCGGGATTGTTTTGTTGTATGTATTCTTTACCACGGTAAGTACAAACAATGATGAAAAATATTTTTATTTGTTTATGTATAGTAGCAATATATTAACACATTCATCTTCAAAAAATATTATATTACCGATCAGTAAATATAGCGAGAATCCCTTACCTTGGGACAGTTTTTAATATTTGTTTTTTAATTTTGCTAATGAATCAAACAATATTGGACAAATGCGCATTCTTTATCTTGTTCTCAACACAATCACAAAAATGATAACACTGATAT
>JAEQML010068607.1:0-18147 GCA_016904865.1 Pissodes strobi | reverse complement strand
TATTCATATAACACTTTATTTTCTATTATAAAATGAGGATGTTTAGTTATGATTTTTCTCAGTGTAACATTTGCTATACTTGATTAAAACCTACTTCAGAAATAATTTTGCGTGTTACCCTCGTACATGCTTCTAGCAACAATAAAATAAACAATAATCATTGACTATTTTTAACGCCAAAAACATATGGCAACCATATTGCAAGATTTTTTTTTTATTTCGAAAACGAGCCCAGAATGTTTTACGCCTTTAATTTCTGAAATCGCAGACACTATCAATAATAAATATCCGATGCTGTTAATTTTAAGCAGCTGTCTTGTTTGGTTGATGTTGATATAAAGATTTAAGTTTTCAATTAACGAGTATCATACAATTAGCTTAATTTTGTTTGGCTTTACATATTTAGATGGAAATTTTGTTGAAGTATGTAAAACTATCTGTGAATACAATTAGGAATTAGTTATTTTGTACCGATATTACCTATTACTGTTTCTATTTGGTTTTCGTGCGAAGTTTAATGTGACTTCAAGACATTCAGTAAGTTATTTTCCCTCTTCCATTTGCTATAAAATTGAATTTCTTTCTAACACAATTAGTAAGCTTAAAAATAAAAGAAGAATAAAACAATGATGCCAATAGGCTAGAGGGACTAAAATTCCTTCCCTATATCATCGACTGCGTGTCTGCATTTCTGTTGGTATATTTGGTCTGAAAATAGAAACTTAAGGGTTGGGATGCTAGTCAATCAAACTAAAAGTATTCGTTAAAATTGAGACTAGTATTCAACTTCAACTTGGGGCCATGGGATGGCAAGACCAAAACCAAGATTGGCTCTCCTTTCGCCAACTGCAACTAAACTTATTTAGGCTTTTAGAATAAAGCAACTTTCCGCACTCTTTCCTAGCTTTGTTATGTTCTAGTTTGAACTTTGTAATTTAGGTGTTTTTAACAATACTTTACCTGCACGAAATTTGCTATCTACTGATATTTTCGGTGGGACATATTTGAAAGATATTTATTATCTTTTCTTTCATTTTAGTCTGTAGGTTAAGTAGGAAGAAAACTTGTAGCGAATTAAGTTAGGCCGCCAAGGGCAAACATTTTTTGGAGCCATGAGAGGGGAGGGGGTTCAATCCCCCTAAACCCCCCCTTATCTACGGCCCTGTAAGTTATCAACTCTGTCAGACACACCTTGTTTTAATAATATAGGTGAATGACTACCATTTAACGCATGAAATTTGTCTAAATATTGTTACGATATTTCTGTGGATTCTGACTAACCTAAACTAACACACTAAACTACTCTTATAACTTTCCAACTATTAGATCTTTACAATTCAGCACTTTAGGATTACTGATTTACTGAGTTTACAGTCCAAAATGTACTGAATTTAAGGAAAATGTACTTGTTAGCTTCAATAAAAACCACATCAATAATTGTATTACCATTAAAATTCCTAAAGCGAAATATCACATAATATAATACTTTAAATGCCAATTTTACACTATAAAATATGTCATGTTCCACTTCTCATTGTATTTCACATCATGCATTTTGCGTTTAGAAACTGGCCTCAGATCCTCATCTAAATTCATAAAGGATTCCTCCTGATCCTGATGGGCTCTTTCCTTGGTGTAACGTTCTGACTCATAGCTGATCGCTGGCATTTTGATACGAAGTTCCCAAAGTTGAAGGCTGTGGTTCATTAGCTTCAGAAGGCTTGTTAATTTTCTTACGAAAACACGGAACAAATCTAAAATAATCTAACTATAATTTTAAATTAATAACTAGTAGTACGATTATCCTAAAATACATAGCGTCAGCAAATTAAAACTAAACTGGAAATTGGGTAACGATAAGTATTTCCACACCCACTTATCCATTTTGTAACACTTGACTGCTCACAACACACACGTTGCAAGGACTTCAAAAAACAAAAACAAAAATACTCATTTTTGTAGCAACTGTTTCGTGCTGATGCTGAAAAAATTTTGATGCTGTGATTCCCAAGCAATATGACAAAAATTATCGATCGAGGCACCGAGGCAGTATACACTATAATACCAGACAATTTACATTTGTCTTTGGTAACACTACCGAATTTAGCTAGTCGGCGGATCGGCAGCATCCCAGGGAACATTACTATGTTTACTCATAGATGGATCCAGTTATTGTTAAAATTTGATTTTAAGTTTGCAGTGTATTTTTTTTTAATCTTTCCATTATCCAATTTCGTACTGAATATGGTGAATTTTTAAAATGTAGTACTTGCGTACTGAACGAACCAATTTTGTAATGAATTCAGTACAATTGTACCGAAACGGTAGCACTAAAAATTACACGCGTTCTGCGCGCTATTTATATCCAGTAGAATATATCTCGTCAGGGTGCCAACTCTTGAGACATATCCCTATTTTAGGGAAATTTTCCGCCTTTAAGGAAGTAGGGAAACTGTCGTAAAATCTAGGGAAATTTGAGATGTTTTAAACTAAAACTTTCTTTGCTTTAAAATAAATAGTAAAATGGAAAATATCTAGAGTATTTATTTTAAAAATGTTCTGTCTATTTAGTGTCAATATTCTAGCTCCATCTGTACTCTTAACAGTTAACCACTAAATCTGAGCATCAAAATTTTTTTGCAGCGTGTTGTATCGCTTTGTAATCACGTCTCGCCTTTGGGTAATTCCCCGGTCTCGATGTTCTAATTACCAGTTAAGTTTTATACTTTCTTTATTTATATGTGTTTATATTTATCTGATTATTTGCGATTCCTTGCCAATAACTTTCAGAATTAATTTAAAAATTCCCGTCTGTTTAAATCTAGGGAAAAAATTTAATCTAGGAAAATTTCAAAGAGCGAATTTTTCGAAAATTTGGTTGGTAACGCTGTGTCTCGCGACTAATCCTGAAACGTCCGCCACCGCCGCCGGCTTTTGTATTATTCTCGCCTGGCCCCACTATATCGGGAATCTTCTCGGTCGGCGATGATTCATACGGAAGAACGTAGACGCGCTAAGCTTAGTTGTATAGGGTAGCGCAAAACATTCGGTTGGCCGCTAGCCATGACATTGCCTCCCTCTTAAGACTGATCATCCTGATCAGCTACTTCATGTCCGTGATATGCTTTGAGGCTGTCGAGGTGGACAACTTTCAATCTGTTTCTGGAGCTACGTTGAATTCTATATATCACGTTATTAATTCTCTTGATGACTGTATAGAGCCGTCCCCATATTGGGGTTAGCTTGGTGGATCTTTCTTTCTTCCTTTGCGGATTATATAATTAGGCTTTACCGTTCATCTGAAATCCTATATAATTAGCTTTGAGACTACATCGTGTCTTCATTCGGTCACTGGCTTTCTCCGCGTTTTTTCTGACTATTCCATGAATTTCCATATTCTGGCTGTCTGGCGTTCCGAATAATAGGGCACAGGGTAAATGAATTTCTCTTTCAAATAAAACCATGGAGGTGTTAGTCCTGTCGTGTCATGGAGCGCTGATCTATAGGCCATCAAAACAATGGTATGAGATGGCCCCAATCTTTCTGATGTTCATCTGCGACCCTTGACAAATGTTCTTTAATGCTGTCTGATTGTGGATGTGAGGCTGTAGTCCGTGTTTTATGGATGTTGAGTAAATCACAGACTTTCTGGAAAACCTTGGATTCGAATTTGCGTCCTTGATCTGAGTGCACCTCTAACGGAACACCAAATCTGCTGAATATGATATTCACGAGCACCTCTGCTATGGTAACAGCTTCTTGATTGGGGATCGCAAATACTTCAGACCATTTACTGAATTAGTCAATTGCCACAAAAATATACTTGATACCATTATTTGTTTGTGGAAAAGGGCCAGCTACGTCAATAGCGATACGTTCAAACGATAGGCCCACATTATACGGTTTCATTTTCCCCGTAGATCTTGTTTGGAGCCTTTGACTTGCGGCACAGGTTGAACACTGCCGACACTACCATTTCACATCCTGGCAATAGTTGGCCCAGTAAAATTTGTCGCGGAACTGAACTGAACTTCTTCCAGGACTTTCAATACCCTCTTTCTTCGTACCACTAACTGTGTCTTCACTACTTTTCCATCGGCGCTTTCCTAGGCTCGTTTAAGGAAGCCATTTTCAACAACCAGGGAGTCTTGCTGAACCCACAAAGCTTTAAAAGTAAACCTCTTGGTTGAAACATATCTCCAACTTGGTCTTGGTTGACATTCTTCTTTAGTTTTTAGCAGTAGTGCTACTTCACTATCCTCAAGCTGCCTTTTTATAGTTGCTGTATGGTCCACTGCTGATCAACCTTAAACTTGATCTGCCTACTGGGAGGGTCTCCTTCTCGTTGATTTATTCTTTGTCACTTATCCTGTCATGGTCTTCTAGATAAAGTATCTGTATTATTATGCAATCTTCCTTCCCTGTGCTTAACCTTGAAGTTATATTGTTGTAACTCTTCCTGACTTGACTTTGAACTCCTAGCGTCTCTGGATGGAGATGTAGACCGTAGTTGTACTCGATAGTCTCTCTTGAAATGCCCACTCCTGCCACATCTATAGCACTGATTTGAAACATTTCGGTTACGTTACCTATCTTCTTGTGGCTCCCGGAATCTTTGTACTTGACTGTCAGACTGTCTATTTGGATAAGTCCAGTCGTGCCACATCTACAGCACTGATTTGAAATATTTCGGTTACGTGGCCTATCTTCTAGTGGCTCCTGGAATCTTTTGAAATGTCGAGTCCTGCCACATCTATAGCACTGATTTCTATGATTTCGGTTACATGGCCTAACTTCTAGTGGCGACCGGAAACTCTCCGTGGCCTGATCAACTTCGGTTAATTTCTTTAAAATCCGCCTATTTCAGTTAATTCACAACTGTTCGCCAGCTTTTCTTCCTCGTGTATACGGCCCTGATTGTTGGCTTAGAGATGTTACAGGCCGCCTCGATTTCTAGGGCTCTCTCCAAAGATTCACTGCTGTTATCAAATTTGGATAGACGTTTTGAGTTTCTGGATCTCTAATACCATCCACGAAAGAGTGCGCCGCAAGTTCCTCTGAAATATTTGTGTTGCTCCCGGGAAGCCCAATTGAACGAGACGTCTAACGTCTGCCTCAAACACTTGCGGGTTTTCACCAGGTTTCTGATATCGGGATTTTACTTGTGCCTGATTGTTGTATTCTGTGATGGTCTCCAAATCGTCTCTCCAGGGCAACTACAAGCATGTCGATTTCCCCTGTTGGCTGATGGGAATAGTAGTAGTAGGAGTTCCAGGGCAAATCCACGAAGCGCTACCACTAGTGGTGTAACCATTTCTTCGTTATCCCAATCGTAGACAACAACAGCAGCGTCATATTGTCTTTTGTATATTGTCCAGGATCTTTTCTACTTTTTGCACATTTCCAACTTCTATTTGTACGTTTTCAACTTCTTTTTGTATACCATCTACTTTTTTTCCAAATTTCTCATTTTGTGCGTCCAATATTTTCTGTAATTTTCCACAAGCATCCATTTATGAAGCCGGTCCTGTTCGGCTTACCTTTTATGTTCATCCTCTTCCCGATCTGCTTGTCTTTTATCTTCTTGATCTTGAAAGATTTTTTGAAGCCGATCCTGTTCTGCTTGCTTTTTACGTTCATCCTCTTCTCGTGGCGCTTACCTCTCAGCATTTAGATTTTCCATGAAATCAGCCTGCATTTTATGTAATTGCTCCATTGTTGCCGTTTGTTGCCTTGTATTGACCATAGAATGTTGTGGACACTTATAACTTTAAAACTAATAGATCTTCATAATTCAGGAAACAATGATCAACTAACTGCGACACGCGTTCTGTGCCTATTTATATCCAGTAGAACATGTCTCGAGACTAATCTGGAAGCGTCCGCCCGCTTCTGTATTATTATTCTCCACCCGGCCGCACTATATCGAGAACCTTCTCGGTCGGCCATGACTCATACGGAAAGGAGGTAACACTGTAAGTCAATTGTATAGGGTAGCCCAAAAGCATACAGATGGTGGCGATCCGTGAAGATATCTTTAAAAATGTAGTAGTTCCATCGTAATCCTAGCTTTGTTCCTAAACATATTTGTAGACATATTCCATCTAAATTCAAAATCCATTATTCTGTTTGGATGTTCTAGTTAGTCTAATGTGCTTTGTGGAACTTTTAGGGTTTCGAAGCTCTTTTAATTGCCTTAAATCTTGATCCTAAATTATTTAAAATAACTTACTACATTAAGTATAAAAGTTTTTTTTTTAATAAAACTTATACAGTTTAAGATTGTTTGTTTGTTTGATTGATTTTTGGCTCTGCTCCTTGCGGGCAATTCGCCAGCTCATTAGGGGTGACCGTGACTTTGTCTGGCTCTAAACCATGCCACGACCACTGACTTTTAAAACTACGTGCTGTGGAGGAAACTTTATTATTAATTATAGTACTATTTATATTGTTAGATTCTGAACGTTTATAGGAGAACAGTTAGTGTGTAATAAACACAACAATGGAGGGTACGTCACAATCTACGCGCTCCCGCACAGCAAAGGAGCTGAAATTTGGCGCTGCGTCTTCTAGGATAGGATACGAATTTGATGAGTTGTCTGGAAACAAAAATTACAATTTAATTTTATTAATATTCAGGATATGATTAATTAATTTAATTGTTCCCAAGTTCAAATTGGATAAAATGGTTCTAATATTTAGGGGAACACACGATCCCAACTTTCTGAATTCTTCATACATGTTAACACCTGGCAACATGTTTATAGGGCATTGCAGAAAAATATGTTCTAAGTCTTCCAATTGACCACATTCACAATTGGGATTATCCCTTATGCCAATCAGGTATAGATGGCTACCCGTCAAACAATGACCTACTCTCATTCTAATTATTGTAGATATGTGTCGTCTTTCCATAAAATCAAACTCATTGAACCAAGGAGTTTTGGGAAAATCTTTTACTATTTCTGTATACCACTTACCTTTGTTTCTTAGGGAACCCTTCCATTCAATATTAAATTCTTGTATAAATAAACGGATGTTTCTGAAAAGATGACAGGGTGCTTCTGAACGCTCTTAATTAAAGTAACTTCGATAATCCTAACAATCACTTTTATATCATATAATATACTTAGTTATATATTACTATCACATAACAGTATATAACGTCCATATAAATTCACATAAGTTTAAAGATTTTTTAGACATTTCGGTTGCGTGTTCAAGAAGTCTAATTCACTAAAACAACTGGTACGTCCAAATCGGTATAAAAATACCTACTTTATTTTATACTGATGCATATTCGTTTCCTATGCAAAATATAGCTCCTTATTTTTATTATGTTCTTTAGAATATCGCTCGATCTACAGAAGAGTCAGTCATCTCCTATATTCTACTGAATATCATTTTGAAAATAATGCGATGAGAGATGGAAACAAGTTTTGTTTATACCGAGTGTTCCAAGAGGGTGTAATATGCCTACTACATATATACACAATATTAAATTTTAGACAGTTCGAAAAATGATAATATTTATATTGAAAGATCTTTTTAATGAAGTGGTTTTTACTTTTTTTTTCAGTTTAACTTGACAGGCCCTTCTCTCACGTGCGAACTAAACTTTCGTTACTGTTTCTTCAATGGTGGTTGCAGTCAAGGTATTCAAGAAGACTACACCCAATGGTAAGGTCACAGTATACTTAGGCAAGCGGGATTTCATCGACCATCTTGACTTCACTGACCCCATCGATGGAGTCGTCGTACTTGATGATGGCTACTTGCAGGTAAGACTATTTTATCAGAAGTCGGGCATGTATTTTTCATCGCAGCAGTATTGAATTGAATCCTGTATACTGATAGTCTAAAGAAATGTTAATACTGCACCGGGCAATACCCCATTAAATCAACAAGCAGCATAATGTTTTTGAAAAAGTTCTCGAAGTTAAGTTTCGATGATGACCAATTACTGTTTTAAAGCTTGGCTGCAGATCATGAGAAATGTAGTTAGAGCAGCTGAATAGTTTTGGTCGTACTATTTGGCCAATTGCTGAATTTCGGAAACTATGAATTTTTACTTTAGGTAGCGGGAGGGGTTTGCTGTAGTGAGGCATCAGTGAGGTGCTAATACTCTCTAGGTATCTCTATACTTTCTCATCCTTTATTTATATTTTACAATTTACTGAGCAGCCAAGGGGCCAAATATCTGCGGAAAATTGGTCAGCCACTGCAAGTCAATAAGAACCAATCGATATCTTAGAGATTCTCAAGGCAATAAAATTAAAACCAGAATATTGATTAACTGGCTGATGGATGGAGTATTTAAAGAAATATCCTATTGGTAAAATCAATAATAATGCTCAGCTTAGCGATCACTTTTCTTTTAAATAATAACCTTCCCAGGGCAGTTTGTCTGCGCCTAAACATGCGCATGACGATTTACCATCGATGGTTAACTCCATTTATTCAGCAGTATTCACATGAAATACTTCGAATGTTTAGAAATATATGTCAATGGTACCATACTCATTTTACGTACTTAAAGTCGGAGAGGTTTAACAATTCGTGAACCATGTGGAAAAACTTTCGCCAATCCATTAAGTTTGTGTTTTACGTATCAACCCTATTCACTGGATTTAACTGAACAGAGCTTCAAGCCTATTGTTTTAATCAAAAGAGTTTTATAAACTTTTGAAAATAGCTTTAATACTTACTTATTTAAACTTGTAGGGCCGCCGAGTCTTTTGCTCGGTGGTCACAGTCTACCGCTATGGGCGAGAGGAGGACGAAGTTATGGGGGTCAAATTCAGCAAGGAAATGACTATTGCCAGCATCCAAGTCGCACCATCCAAACGAGAAAACGGTAACACAATTTGTTAACAATTTTTTATGTTTGTAATGATAATGACTATTTTTTTAGATGAACAACTTACGCCCATCCAGGAAAAACTTATTAAGAAAATGGGACCAAATGCATTTCCTTTTACTTTTAACTTCCCCGACATGGCCCCATGCTCAGTAAGTAATATCATATGGCTTTTTAGGCCGCCGTGTGACCAATTCAAAAACATATTTAATATTTTATGTTTTAAAATTTTGAGTGTAGGTAACACTCCAAGCTGGTGAAGATGACCAAGGAAAGCCTCTTGGAGTTGAATACTACGTAAAATGCTGGGTTGGAAACAACGAAGAAGATAGAGGACACAAAAGGAGCACCGTCCAACTTGCTATTAAAAAATTACAATTTGCCCCTTCAGGTAATAAAAGGTCTCATTTAATAACGTTATTGCCATGATCAGAAATCAAAAATCGTACAGTAATCGTTTAAAAGTCAAACTAGTACTTTTTCGGCTCCACATCGCAAAATAGTATGTTGGCCAATTTGCGTTCATAATTTTGAAGTACAACACATCCTATTTGCTAATCAGTAAGATCGAAATATGGAGAGATGGTTTTCTAAGGAACTAAATTTAGGGGCCTGGACTAAGTCGAACCTTTTCAAATTTCCTTTCGCTTTCGACTGTGAACTGTCGACAGAGCAGCGGTTTTCTATCTTTTTTTCATGAATTCAGCATATGCTTTAGAGGACATATATTTGAATCTCGTTGTACAATCGATCGAATAATTTTTAAGTATGCACTATACATAGGTATATGGTACATATGTGTTATATTGCTGTGGAGGATTCATGATTGTGAGACAAATTGTTACCTATTTCGCCAGTTTTTTTAGAATTTCTATACAGGGCCGCTTCGCCAAGACCGAAGCGACCTTATATTATAAACATTAAAAAACTGGGGTGGAGAAATATATAAGAATTTGTCTTACATACTAGCTATTATGCCGAAATTATTACAAAAATTCGTGTGTTTTATCAACACGCGACGAACTGAATCCATGCAATATGCAGATCAAAAAAATCATAAATAATTCTTGTGTTTCTTGTGAAAGACGATATTTATTTTTTATCTCAAATCAAATCTGAATTCTCTCATTCTATGTCAGAAAATAATTGCGCACAATGCTTCAAACTTCACCTCCATCGACGTCATTAGACCTATGCATAGGAACCAAGTTGTCAGATATGCTGGGGAGAAACTCCCAGACATATGCCAAAAATCCCTAGAATATCCCGACTTTTGTAATAAAAAAAAAATCAAAACACAAGAATGTATTATTTGAAAATTCGTATTTACCTTTTTTTTATTTCCTTTAACAATAAACACAAGTTATGAGGCAATTTTGAGATAACACTTCTGATATTTTCGATCTTGGACGGTCGAAAGCATGACATTTCTGAACGGCCTTGTACAGATTTTTAGTCAGTCCGAACTTCTCGATATTTCGTTACAGGCTTTTCCGAAACAACTTCAGATGGTGAAATCACTATTGGCACTATTTCGACGCGGCTCAACTGCCACTGACTCTTCACTCTGACTTCCAACCCTCTGTACTTGGAAATCTTCTCAGCGTTTTTTTCGAGCAGATTTTCTATAAGATAAAACGTCTCGTCTAAATAGTAATATTGAGGAAGTTTATCATTTCAAGCTAAATTTTTATAAATATAAAAATTTTTGCCTAAATGGTGAGAGTAGCAATTTCATTATTTCAAGCTAAATTTCTATAAATAAGATGCTAAATTTTTACAAATATGAAAATTTCCACCTAAATAATGAAGTAGCGAATTTCATTATTTCAAGCTAAACTTTTACAAAAAAATTTTTTCGTCTAAATAGTAAAATTGGAAATTTCACTATTTCTGGCTAAGTTTTTATAAAGAAGATAAAATTTCTCGTCTAACTAGTAAAAATGACGAATGAAAATTTTCACTGAAATAATGAAAATAGTGAATTTCATTATTTCAAGCTAAACTTTTACAAATAAGACACAATTTTTCATCTAAATAGTAAAATTGAAAATTTTCAATATTTCAAACTAAAGTTTTACAAATAAGATAAAATTTGTCTTCTAAATAATAAAAATAACGAATTTTATCAATTTTATAAATATGAACATTTTCACTTCAATAATGAGAGTAGCGAATTTCATTATCTTCAAGCTAAAATTTTACAAACATGAAAATTTCCCCCTAAATAAAAAAGTGCCGGTTTCATTATTCAGGCTAAATGTGTATAAATAATATAAAATCTCTCGCCTAAATAGTAAAATTGACGAATTTCATTATTTCAGGCTAAATTTTTTCAAATAAGATAAAACAAATTTCGTCTAAATGGTAAAATTGCCGAATTTCATAATTTCAAGCTAAATTTTTGCAGAAACAGTTTTTTGTCTAAATAATAAAAATGACGAATTTCATTATTTCAAGCAGAATTTTTACAAATATGATTAATTTTCTTAAATAATGAGAATAGCGAATTTCATTATTTCGAATTAAAATTTTACAAAAAAGGAAAATTTTTTCGTCTAATTAGTAAAATTGAAAAATTTCAATACTTCAAGCTAGTTTTTTACAAATAAGATAAAATTTGTCTAAATAATAAAAATGACGAATTTCATCATTTCTAGAAATATGAACGTTTTCACTTCAATAATGAGAGCAGCGAAGTCCATTTCAAGCTAAATTTTTACATACAATATGTGTAAATTTCATTTAATGAAAAAAGTGGCAGATTCATTATTCAAACTAAATTTCTATAGATAAGATAAAATTTCTCGTCTAAGTAGTAAAATTGACAAATTTCATTATTTCAGGCAAATTTTTTTCAAATTAGATAAAATTTTTCGTCTAAATAGTAAAAATCACGAATTTCATTATTTCAAGCTAAATTTTTACAAATATGTAAATTTCCACCTAAATAAAAAAGTGACAATTTTATTATTCAAGCTAAATTTATATAAATTAGATAAAATTTCTTGTCTAATCATTATTTGAGGCAAAATGGCAAATTCGTTACATGCTTTCAACAGTTGAAAGTTTTTCGTCTAAATAGTAAAAATGACGAATTTCATTATTTCCAGCTAATCTTTTTCAAATGTGAAAATTTTCACTTAAATAATGAGAGTAGCGAATTACATTATTTTAAGCTCAATTTTTACAAATATGAAAATTTTCATTTAAAAAATGATAGTAGCGAATTTCATTATTTCGAGCTAAATTTGTACAAATAAGATACAATTTCTCGTCTAAATGGTAAAAATGACGAATTTCATTATTTCAAGCTTAACTTTTACAAATAAGATAAAATTTCTCGACTTTATAGGAACTATCGCTACATAGTTTCTATAAATTACTAGTGTTTATTGGAACTATCGCCACATATACCAGATTATTATTATTATTATTATAATTATAATTATAATTATTATTATTATTATTATTATTATTATTATTATTATTATTTTTATTATTATTATTATTATTATTATTATTATTATTATTGTAATTATTATTATTATTATTTTCCAAATTATACATTTTCACTATGAGGTACCCCTTTAACTTTCTCAATTGACGTTATAGAAAAAAACGTCAGCTGTATATATTTAAAGTTTTCGATAGCTAAGAAAAGTTTGTTTTTAAAAAAAAGTGTTTAGTTACAATAGTACTGGTGTTGCTTGGCATCTACGAATGTTATTTTAGCTTAAAGTGAAGCCTAACATTGCGAAATCACCTTTTTTTAAAGTTAGTGGTTTGCCCTTGCCGTGTCATTGTGATCGACGTGAAAGCATCTGTCAACAATGGTTCTATCCGAAGGCGACATCGAGAAAATTAAAGGTATTTTTACCGACAGATTTCTGAACTCAATTGCCGAAAGGGTAACACAAATTCTGGAAAAGAAATACAATGCCAGGTTGAAGGAACAGGATCAGCATATCGCCGAAATGAAGCAAGAAATTAGGGAGCTTAAAAACGGTAAGCGCGAAATGCAAAATTGCATTGACAATTAAGAACAGTCGCATAGAAATCTAAATGTTCGTATATTTGGGATACCAGCTGAGAACAACGAAAATTTACGCATCAAAATAATAGATACTTTTAAACGTATGAAGATCAACCATATAAATGACTCCCATATAAAAAAATGCCACCGAATTGTTTCCAAAATACCAACAGATAAGCCTCCGGCAGTACTGGTGCGGTTTCATAGCGACACGGAACGCACCGCTGTCCTGAAGAATAGAAAATTTTTAAAATCAACGGGAGTGCAAGTAAAAGAGGACCTTACGAAATCTCGTCTGGCCCTTTTATCGAGTGCGGTTACTGCATATTCGAATAAAAATGCTTGGTGTTGGAACGGGGTGATTTATGTGAAATTGGATGATGCTATTCATCGCATTAATTGTGAGGAGGATCTACATCACTTAAAAAAATAAATACAAGTATGTACTTTTTTTCCTCTCTTCTATTCTTTTATTTATGCAATATGCAATGTAACCTCTAACATTCTAAGGATCACCGAACTAAAATTAAACATAACAACTAGCATTGTTTGTGATATGTATTTAAAGTGAGGTATTGTTTTCTACTGCACTGATGTACTGGGGAAAAAGGTTTCCTTTTAAATTAAATTTGATTTAATAATTAAATTAAAGATGATACTTTAACTTCTCAAATGTTGTCAAAATTCAGAAAATTAGATCTTTTGTTGATATTAATCTCGCACAAACATTTAGATTAGAGCATATTATAAAATTAGTACACAATAACTTGCATTGTTTATGTAATGTATCTAGAGCTTATTTAGCACAAAAAGAAAACGTTTCTATTGTAATATCAAAGTATTATTTTATTGTTGCCTGGTGTACTAGGGCAGAAGGAAGGTTTCATTTTGAATTAAATTTGATATTTTAACTTGTCAATATTTCTTATTACACTGGTGTACTGGGAGGAAAGGTTTCCTTTTAAATTAAATTTGATACTATAACTTGTTAATTTTTTTGCGAAAACTCAAGTACTTAAGACTTTTGTCGGTAATAATCTTGCACAAGAATCTAAGTAAGACGTAAATTTATTTTTCTTTCTATGTTTAATGCATTAAACTCTTAGCGGCGTTAACGTGTCTGGTGAAGGAAATCAGTCTTACAGTTGCAGCTGCACTATTGTGTATTTGATCTATTTGTTCGCTCTGATATTTGTAACAATTTTTTATCTTCTCTTTGCATTTCTATTTTCCTGTTTCTCTTTCTATTTTTCTTCATCTTCCATAAAATGCTAAGTCTGGCTCACATTAATACTCGATCGCTTACAAATAACTTTGATACATTTAAAGAGCAAGTAATAAAACTCAACTTTTTAATAGTGGGTATTACAGAAAGCTGGCTTAACCCAAATGTAAATAATAATGCGGTTAATATAGATAAATATAATTTTATAAGACAAGATAGGGTCGGACGCGGTGGTGGTGTGGGTATGTATCTGAGGGATGATTTGACTTATTCAATTTTGTTAAGTGAGTGCGGGGAGGCTGTGGAGCACATTTGGGTAAAAATTCAGTGCCATAATAAAACCTTTATAGTGGGAAACCTCTATAGGCCACCGGGTTCCAGCACTGCCGAGTTTCTTACATATTTTGAAGACATTTTAATAGATTTTTATGCACAGTGCGATTATATTATGTGCTGTGGTGACTTTAATATAAATATGCTTGATGTAGATTCACCACAAGTAGAAAGGTTTAATAATATTTTATCAACCTTTAATATGGAACAAATTATAACAGAACCTACACGATTATCTGATAAGTCATCTACGCTTATAGACTTAATTTGTATCGACGCGAAAACCGTGAGAGAGGTGGGTGTCAGGGATATAAATGTTTCGGACCATCTGCTGGTATATGCTACTCTTAATTTTAAAACTGCAGAACCAACCCATTCAGTTTTTCGTTTTCGTGCATTATCTCGCATTAATGTGGCTGATTTTCAGAGAGATCTGGAACAAACTTCATGGCACCTTATTTACGAAATGGAAAATATCGATGAGAAAATAACATTCTTAAGTAACACAATTTTAAATATTTTTGACGTACATGCCCCTCTTAAAATAGGTAGAAACCATAGAAATAACTACTGTCCATGGATTACTGACAATATTAAATATATGAAACAATTACGCAATCAAGCCCTGGATCGTTTTCGCCAAACTCGATCCCCGGAACACTGGAACTACTATAAGCAGTTGAGAAATTTGACTACGTCGTCAATTAGAGCGGAGAAAAAAGCTTATCTTAACTATAAATTTCAAAATTGCACCCCGAAAGAACAGTGGAATGAATTAAAGAAACTTAATTTTTTAAATAAAAAAACAAAAACTATTCCCGAGCACTTAACTCGCGATATCAATAAACTTAATATATTTTTTACAGAATTATCACGAAGTAACCCGACTGTTAATCAAAACCTAATAGACTTTTATTCCAGAAACCATTTGCATGACAATACATTTGTTTTTACTCCTGTAAATGAGCAATTAATATCTCATTTAATTTTAAAAATAAAGTCAAAAGCATTTGGGGCCGATAAACTAAATATTACTCTAATAGCTCTTTGTTGTCCAATAATTATACCTGTAATAACACATATAATAAATTGTTGCATTACCAGATCATACTTTCCACTGGCTTGGAAGGAGGCAAATGTTACCCCGATTCCTAAAATTAATAACCCTTCGGATTTGAGTCACCTTCGGTCTATCTCAATATTGCCCACATTTTCTAAAATATTAGAAAAAGTCATGGAATTGCAAATCTCACCTTTCCTCTCCCATAATGATATTTTACCAAAGAAACAGTCTGGCTTTAGAGCCGAACACAGCTGTAGTACTGCCCTCTCTGACTTGGTGGACGATGTGGTTTCGGCACTGGATCACAGCAAAGCCACTATAGTTATACTACTTGATTATACTAAAGCTTTTGACATGTTACATCACAGTATTCTTATCGCAATTCTGAAATACATTGGCTTTGATGTGGGTGCGGTGGACTTCATTTCATCTTTTTTGACTGACAGAACACAGGGGGTGGATGCTCGATGGGGAGCGGTCTGAGTCACATAGTGTCACGAGGGGTGTTCCCCAGGGTAGCATTCTGGGTCCTCTTCTCTTTAGCATATACACATCCAGCTTTGTAAAATGCTTACAGTTTTGTAATTATCACCTTTACGCAGATGACACACAAATCTACATATCTTTTGATCCCGGAGAGGCAGCTAACATAAACTATCAAATAAATCATGATCTAAATAATTTGTTGCAAATCTCTGAGGATCATCTGCTTAAAATTAATCCGCAAAAATCTGCAGCTCTCTTATTCTGTGCTGATAGCGTCCGTGAGTCGATTTCGAATACAGTATCCATTCGAATAGGTAACGAGGATGTAAATTTTGAAAACTCGCATAAAAACTTGGGACTAATTATGGATAAAAAGTTAAAATTTAAAGAACATGTCACTCTTTGCATGAATAGAGCTTTTTCTATGCTTAAACATATATTTTCGCATCGCCACTCTTTATCTAGAAGAACAAAAACTATGCTATGTGATAGTTTAATTCTATCGCATTTTAATTACTGTGATAACGTTTACGGTCCATTTCTGGACTTAATCGATGTTAAAAGAATTCAAAAAATGCAAAACTACTGTATACGCCTAATCTATGGTATAAGACGTAGGCAGAGGGTCTCTCACAGAACAGGGGAGTTGGGGTGGCTGAACATGGTCCAGCGGCGTACTCTGCACTCAGCTTGTTTATTTTACAAGATTATAAAGTTTAAAAGTCCTCCTTATCTGTTTGAAAAACTAACATTTAGAACTGATGTTCATAATTTGAATTTGCGACGACAGTTTATTTTAACCATACCACGCCATAATAAAGAGTTGTATAAAAAATCGTTTTCATACCAAATTTCGTTTTTATTAAATAAGTTTAAAATAGTTGATTATAATCTCTCAGTGCTCTCTTTTAAAAAAATAATTAAACAACAGCTACTTGAGGAATGATTGTGAAATCAATTAGATTAAGTTATTGATGTAATTGCCTAGACTTGCTTTTTTCTTTTCTCTCTCTCTTTTCTTTTCTCTCTCTCTTTTTTTTTTTAGGATTAGGTATATAGCATGAAATGTTTTTTTTTTGGATATTTATTGGCTTTAGCAGCACCTTTCTCTCGAAAGGAAGCTGAAAATCGGGCCATTTATTCCAGGATTGTATTCTTTATTTTGTATATGTTTTCTGTATATTTAATTTACAATGGAATAATAAACTATTTATTATTATTATTATTATTATTAAATACAAAAATTAAAGGGTATGATGTGAAGTTTTTTGTGGCATAGCACAGTTGTATACAGGGTGTTCCACAAAGACGGGATTAAACAAAGTTTTATTTTTTTAAATGGAACACCGTATATTATTATCTGTTACGGTTTTTGGAATATTGACAGTTGAAAATCGACCATTTACCAAGTTTGACAGCCTGTAAAATCTAAACGGCTAAAAATAGAGCAAAATGGTTTGCACTTTCCTATCTTGGTTTTTCATAAGCTATCGTTCGACACTAATTTTAGATTTAACCAGAGGTTAAATTTAACCGGAATTTCTTAACCTCTGGTTAAATAAATAATTACTGACAATATTTCAAAAGCAGTAACAGATAGGTATAGGACATTATTTATGAAATATGTCTAGAATTCTCCGCAAAATCCAAATATGCAATAATATATAGGGTTTTCCATTTAAAAAAATAAAATTTTGTTTAATCCCGCCTTTGTGGAACACCCTGTATACAACTGTGCTATGCCACAAAAAACTTCACATCATACCCTTTAATTATTGTATTTGTCGTTTTTTTCTAAAACGTCAATTGAGAACGTTAAAGGGGGGTTCCATTTATAGTGAAACACCCGGTACTTTTTGTTACAAATATTTGATTTTTTATCCTCATTGGTAGAATAAATCTTTAATCATTTTCTAGCAAACAATGAAAACTGATAACATCCTTAAAATACTACGTTGGGGTTTGGAACCTTCGGCAACATGCACTAAAACAGAGTTTTATCCACAATACCGAAACAGAATATTTGCACTCGACGCGCGTTTCGCTAACCATGTTAGCATCATCAGGAGATGATTAAAACTAAAATTTAAATCTACCTAACTCCCTTTTATACTACTGTTTGCTTAATCAAGCGGAACTAAAAA
>JAEQML010068606.1:0-18148 GCA_016904865.1 Pissodes strobi | reverse complement strand
AAATAAAAAAGTTAAAGGGGGGTTACATTTATAACCGGACACCCTGTACAGTGAATCTTTTTTTACGAATGGGAATATTGTCGTATGAGCCGTAGGCGAATGCGACAATCCCATGAATAAAAAAAGGGTACTTTACACATGAGTAGCATAAAATTTTTTTTCAACTATCCAAAAATATATGAAAAAATAAAAATAATGTTATATTACTATACGCACTAGTGCGTAAAATAAATTATTTTACGCACTAGTGCGTCAAATATATTATTTTACGCACTGCCCTAAACGTCAAAAAATATGTCAGTAAACGTCAAAAAATATGTCAGCTTTACTTTACGCACTAGTGCGTAAATACCTTACTTTACGCACTGCACATTAAAAAGGCCTATTTTACGAATCTTAGAGAGTGCGTAAAGTGAGTATTTTACGCACGGTAGTAGAAAAATATATTTTTAATCGGATTAAAAACAAAAACCTTTTTTTACGCATTAACGTCTTGCATAAAGAAAGCTTAAAAACTAACATAAGAAGTGATTAATAAATAATATAATTAATAAAGTGTCAACCCTCAAACCAGGCTATAGTTTTAGCAATTTACCCAAGTAAATAGTTGTGTGGGATTAGATTTGGAACAAATAATAAATTTCACATTCTCATTGTTGTATCGAACTTTTCCGAAAAAATCATTTAGTGATTTCCTGGTAAGACCTTACCAAAAATCTGTTCTCTGTCTCTCTCTAACACATGGGTTCTTATGGAAAATGTCACTAATATTAATTTTTCTAATAAGTGCGATACATCATTGATTCTGGGACCTTAAAAGCTTTTAAAATCCGTAATAAAAAATCCAGGGTCGTATTTAAAAAAACAAAGTTGATGATGGCAGCTAAAAGACGAAACGTCAGTTTGAAAATCTGATAACACCATCTTGTAGAATAGAAAAAGTAGCAATGAGAATGTGAAATTTATTTCGTTATACCTATTCAAATAGAGTCATAAAAAAATAAAAATGAAATCCCGAATATTCGGTTTTTTCCAAAAATCTTCGGAAGTGTTCGGAATTTTTAAACTTGTAAGGTGGCATTTTGATCAGCATCAAATCGCGCAACTTTGCCTCCATTTAGCGTATCTCTTCTAGTTCCCGAGATCCCAATGATGAGGCTCGAATTTGGGACACCCTGTACAGAATCTACTATAGTAATCTTTAAATAAAACAATATCGTTTTTTACCAGGAGATTGCACATTCATCGGGCGGCAAACGTCAGAGTAGATAAGCAATCTGCGTTTACTTCAAAATATCTTCTCTCCCAGTTAGCACACGACGTCCATACGACATCCGAAATTTGTCCAAATACCATTTAGTATATCCATGGGCAAAAAATGAACATCCGTTTGCGAGCCTTTTGTGGCAGGTCAATGGATAGCCGTTTATTTTATGTCCATTGGACATCCGATATAGGTCCAAATACAATCTAGTACATTCATAAATCCAAAATGGATATCCATTGGTTAGTCATTTTTAGCATGCCAATGTATAGTCGTTTCTCTCTGTCCAAACAATATCCTTTTGTTGTACTTAATAATAATTTTTTATAAAAATTAAAACCAAATGTTTCTAGGCTGCAATTAAATTTGCAATCTAAGTATATTTTTTTAATTCGCTTTTCATAAACTATGGAGAGTGAAAGGAAACTTCCACCCTCCATATCATAAACCAAAAAAGGTCACAATCAGAATCAGAATCAGAATCAATTTATTTTATAAATTTACATTGTTTTGTTAACTTATAACTAGCTTAGGACCTATCTACCCGTCGCGCGTCGGGTTTACGCGAAGCCATGCTTCACCCGCTACAGTATATTCCATGCACACAAGGGACTAGTACTAACCTAGTTATATAACGTTAAATCCAGGCCAGAATTTCAAACTACCTAGGCGAACCTTTCAGTCGTATTTCAGAATCGTTACCCTCAGGATGCTTGTGATTTATTCTGGATTTTAAGTAGAGTTAAGCTAGATTTCTACAGCGAAAACTAAGAGAAAAACCCTGCTCTGGAATGACAGACACAATACACAATATATACATTATTTACAATATTTACAATCATGTGGAGATGGGAGTGCCCAGGCTCCAAGTAAAGGGAGTATTTAAGGAGTAGACTCCTCCCCCTATTTTAAGTGTAGGTTTCATGAAAATTAGAAGTTGAAATTGTTGATTTCATTAACGAAAAATTCGAGCGTTGTTTGAAATATTGATGTTTTGTTGCCTTGGCAGGCTTCTAGGCGATCTGCATATACTGTTAGTGCAAGTATTAGCTGATCTACATTAACTAGTGGATTAAATTTTATCTGTTACAGCTTTCAGCCGTGTAAAAGAATTGAGGGTAATATCGTCTGGCATTTGCCTGGATTTATCGTTACTTCCGCTAATTTTTACAGGTCGATTTCTTTCGCGCAGCGGCTCACTTTCCACTTCACACACTTGTTTCCGGGGCTTCAGGGACAGGAAGACCTTGTCGTACTCCCTGCTTCCTGCTACGGACTGCTGCTTCTGCCATGTTGGCCTTGCTGGCGGCGGAGCTGGCTTAAAGTTCCTTTGGTTGGCTTGTGGTTTAGGTTGCGTTAGTTGTGATACCTTAAATAGGTATACCGGACACTTTGGATCGATTGACCGGTGGTCTCCATTGCAGTTGGCGCATCTTACTGTGTCTGATGAACATTCAGTGATTTGGTGTTCTCCGGCACACTTGGAACATCGCCAATTGCGTTGACAGTACGCCAGGGCGTGACCATGTCCCTGACATCTTTTACACTGTGTGATTGCTTTTTCATTGGTTCTGTAAACCCAGTTTATACAGACATTCATCAAGTATTTACAATTGTGGTTGAGGTGTTTCAGCGTGATATTGCATTCAGTTACTACCAGGAACAGCGGCGTTATAGTCTTCTTCATCAAGTTGACCTCTTTTATCTTGAGATCATACTCATCTATCAATGCATTCCTTACTTCTTGTGGTTGCGGCAATATACCGCCACTCAGGCCTCTCAGAACGAATGCATGCGTTTTCGTCAATCTGTCCGCATAAGAGTGATACTCCATGGCCTCAGTATCGAATATGCGTTTTAAGTTAGTCCAATCTTTTGCCTCTGCACACCAGACTATTATAGAGTTTTTGTATACTTGACTATATGACGTATAGCAGCTTTCAGGCTCGCTAAAAATTCTCTGTGATTTTTAACGGCTCCTTTGATTGCAATTGGTGGTGGCGGCGTGGGCTTCGTCTTTAGTGGGGCTTTAGGCCTGGGAATTATAGCTTAGGCCTTGTCTGCTTTATTCTAGGGACGTCTTGTTCAGTTGAGCAATCCATATTATTATCTTCATCACTATCCGAGAGCGGCTCGAAGCGGTTACTTGTTTTAATGCCACCAAAGTCTAGGTTGAGCTGTTTGACATTTCCTTTAAACTTTAGTGTCTTTAAGGGCACTTTGTATTGATTTGTTTTAAGGATAGTGCCCGTCGGAGCATTTTCCGGTGGCAGGAGTGCAGAAGATGTGGGAGGAGTCCCTTTCACCTCAGGGGAAGGAGCCATGTTGGCTGCCTCAAGTATAGCACGTCGGGTGCGGGCTTGCCAGCTAACGACGCAATTGATGTGTCCAATGTCATTGGAAGGTCAGCAGTACTAGTTTTTTCTGCTCTTTTCTGTGTGGCTTTAGACACCTCACCTGATTTTTTCTTTTTGATACGCCGGTGTTGTTTGCTCGGTTTCTGGGGCTACCGACGGCGACGGTGCCCTTTTGGCTTTTTGGCCACAGTCAATCTTTGATTTGACCTCAGCTTTGCGGTTTTTAATTCTACGGGGATGACTTTTAGGGATATGTTCCATACCCCTAAAGTATGCCTCTTCCAGTTCGATTTGAGCGGCATTCTCGTTCAAGAACACCGACAGCCAATGCTGGCATTCAGCGCATCGAGGAAATTCCTGGAGCTTGTCTACAAGCTTTCCTATTTCTTTGAGGGTTTTCGCTCTATCGCTCATGTCAGAATCTCGAGAGATCTCGGAAAGATCGTCTCCCGTCTGAGACATTTCGGTAAAAGTCCGGGGATCCGTCCCCGGTGACTGCAAACACTAAGATTTCTAGTTAACTACTTGGATTTGATAACAAATCCAAGCTTAACCTTGAAAAATACACCTACTAGATGATTTAAACTCAAGAGGTTCGGTAAACACGAATTTCGGTTTAAGAACGCGAGCGGGCCCGGGTTTGCTGGAGACCCCGCGAAATCCAGTCCGCTCTGTGAGACGGTACAATGCAGAATCACCAAAAAAGGTAAACAAATTCAAATTCAACATAACAAGCGCCCTCCCTCATCTGCGACTTTGCGTTAGTTTCTTGTTCCTTTCAGGAAAAATGAAAATGATTGCAAGCTCGATCACACGTGCCACGTGATCTTGTTTGTAATTTCAATTGGAAGATCACGTGGACATATGCCATAATGCCTTAATTGATCTCGCAGTCAAATTAATCAAAATGACTAGTTTCATTTCATTTTCGGTTGGTATTCTTTTCTTTCTTTTATTGTCAAAGAAGGATGAAACAATATTTGTGGATTACCACTTCCACCAAACGAATACGCCGTTAGATCGTATTTCATGTATGTCACTTGTCAAATGTCATTCGGCGCGTATGAGGAAATAGTTACGTGAATTTTTCGTATCATTTTGTTATTCCTAATCAAATAGTTATTATTAGAATAATTCGATTATTTTAAAACTCTTGCATTCCTTTGTGGGTATCGGGTAAGATATAACCAGTGCCAGTGCATAATTATTATTGTTTATGTGATCTGTGGTGACTCTGTGCAACGCCACCAGGCGTGTTATTTTTACATTGTTCTTTCGCCATCGTTTGTGTTTGTGAAAAAAGGCATCTACGCGTAACTTTTTAATATCTGTTCTCTATGACATTTAAATAAATAATATTTAGTTGAATTAGGTATATGTGCTTTATTTCATTAAACAGGGTAATTTTTTATATTTCAAGAGCTCCCTAGGGGATTTAAGTACTTCTAAAGTTAGAAATACTATATTATATACCTAGGTTGAGACGTAAGCCATTATTTACCGAGCACTTTTATATAATGTGCGAGGTTAATAATGGCCTTCTCAACCGAGGTATATATAGATTTTGTTTACTACACTACTAACACTGATATATTACCATATTTGAATCGATTTGATTTTTATATTAGTCATTTTCTACTTATTTTTCAAATAGTTCGAAATATTAAGTAGCCTGGAAGTTCAGTTGTCTAACTGACAGAATGAATTTAATTTTAAGTGTAATTTTCCGAAAGATAGACGCTATCTAAAAGTTAAAACCGTAACGTGTGAATAAAATAATTGGAAAATGGGTGAAAATTTTAGTGAGAGTGATTTAGATATGGAAGTATGTACCCCACCTTAATTTAGAGAGAGAGAGCAACTACTGCAAGTACCGATTTGTTGCCAGAAAAATCGAAGAGAGTGTACATTCAAGTATTAATAAGAATACTATGGGGAGTCATGAAAAGTGAGTCATACTGTATATAGTTTTTTTACTAGTAGCACTGATACAATCCTTATCATTATTTGAATTGATTAGATTTTGAAATTAATCATTTTCTACTCATTTTTCAAATAATCCGAAATGACAACTAGTTGTCAAACTAACAAGTTGAAACTTAAATGACATTTTCCGTTTCATTATTGACCTAGGTTTTTTTAAATATTATTATTTACCTAGGGTGAGAAATGTTACTTCTCATTTGAGGAATGGAGTAGAGTAGTAGATTTATCATGTTAGTAGTAAAAAAAGATAATTAAATACAAAAGTTTTTTTTAAAATTTGTCATTTTGCATGTTGTCAATTTTCATAGAGAACATCCTGTATATATAAAAAGATCTTCTCCCTGATTCCAAATGAGCATATTGAAATTTATAATATATTTAAGAAAATTTACAACCTGCCAAAATTTGTTATTTTGCAGGTTTTCAATTTTCTTATAGTACATCCTGTATATATAAAAAGATCTTCTCTCTGATTCCAATTAAGTATATTAAAATGTATAATATATTTAAGAAAATTTACAACCTGCCAAATTTGACGTTTGCAGAAAATTTTTTAAACTTTTCAATAGAATATTTAATGATTTCAGCCTTTCTAACGTCCTTTTCTGACTTAAAAAATATCGAGATATAAAAAATAACCCTATACAATCGAGCATAAATTATTAATAAAACATGCCCAAAATGCATCACATGAAGCGGAATTTCTGACCGGCATTAAATGTTTTACAGTTAATAAGCGTTCGGAACTTCTTATGCGAATATGTCGATAAATCCTGAAGCATTTAAAGATCCCTTACACAAATAGTGCACTATGTAAAAATCGACCTCTCCTATTGGTCGATCCATCTCGTAATACGATATGTCTGCGTGATGCAATCCATTTCTATCGAGAGCTCTCGTGGTGTAGAGGTTTAGATCGTTGGCTCTCACCTAGAAAACACGGGTTCGAACCCCGTCTCTTTTTTTAATTTTTTTTAAAGATATGTTTCTAAACAGTTTTTTTCTTGATTTTGGGCATGTCTTGGGTTAGATTGGGTTAGCACCTGGTTAGTTTCCTTTTCTTGAGCCCCCGTAGCGAGCGAAGCGAGCGGAGGGCCATGCGGATCGACCAATGGGAAAGGCCGATTTTTATTTAGTGCACTATTTGTGTAAAGGATCTTATAATACAATCCTGAATACCTACCTGGTTTAAATTATATTATTGCTTTTATTACCAGTACTAGTAGCAATATCGAGCAGGACCCTTATTGGGTTATTTTATGTTCCGCCTCAAACCAGCCGTTAGATGGCGACACTTGGTTGAAAAGGTGCTGGTAATTTTACGGACTTTCGTACCTTTTCGCGTTGGTTGATTTTCCTTAATCTAGAGGGAACTACTTGTATCTTTTCTTTTAAAATAATTGCTCAAGATTCAAATTCCTATCCTTGTAGGTATTATTTTTTTTGTAAATTTTTTCTCGTTTCTTATCAAATTTGTACCGCAAGCCAACAGGCAAATTTCACATTTTAAATGCTTATTTTCCAAACCTTAAAGCTGACGATTGTCGATTTTGTTAGTAAGGTTTCTTTTGTTTATCAAATTAGAGCAGATAATACATCAAGTGCCAGGTAAGTGCTTATAAAAGTTCAATTAATTAATATTTGTTTGAAAATATTTTGTGGCCATTTATCGACTGAATAAATCAGACTTGTTTTATAGAATAATTTATTCTATTATTTTTGTAAATTACGTTTCGTATTTCTAAGATCCTGTTAATTGTTCCAGCTTTTTGGGAAACTGGAAAAGTAAATCTGTTGCAAATAAAATCCTTCATCTGCTCACCAAACTGACGTTTTATTTGTTGGCCTAACCCACGTAAACTAACCGTTTCATCTGTCGCCCAACTAGGAGGCCAACATCCGTGGGCAGATTTGCAAGTGCAATGCAGAATTTGCAACATACACCAACTACGTCCTCACGGACAACCGCAACGCAGGGAACACCAAGAAATAGCAGTACTGGAGTCCTCCCTAAAGTCACAAGAAGTGGCCGTTCCATACGTCAACCGGCGTTCCTGCGGGATTACGAAATCGGCGAACAGTCCACTATATCCAGGCCAGAGTCTGTAGACCCAGGAAGACAGCGTTTGTCCATGGATCCTGTCTACCGGCCACCAGGATTTTCTCCGTTAAATACAGGTACAATCAATACACTTTCTAATGTCAGGGCCTCAATGCAATCTACCCTTGGAGTGCAAGCTTCAAATGGTATGCCACCAACACAGCACGACTTGCCTACGAGGGCATCTGAGTTTCCACCGCCAATTTTTCTACAAAATGCACCTGAAAAAATATCAAATGAAGATATTAGTAAAATAGTATCACAAGTAGTATGTTCAATGATAAATATGAATTTAATTAATCAAAGTTCTAGCCATAAGGTGCCACAAAACGAAAAAATTTGGATCTTGATATTAAACAGTTGCCTTGCTTTGAGGATAATAATATTCTTCATCCTTTAGATTTTCTACAGCTAATTGAGAGTGCTATTCCGGTACATACAGTGCCCTATAATAAATTCTGTTCATTAGTAATAAATTTGTTTAAGGGAATAGCTCGCTTATGGGCTGATGCCTTCCTAGGAACTTATAATACCTATGCAAATTTTAAGGTGGGTTTTTGTGAGCAATTCTGGGGTGCTACGAGGCAGTTATAGGTCAAGTTAAGATTAGAGTCAGGTAGATATTCAGAAGGAATATTGGTGGACCATTTTAACTCTTATGTGGGTCTAGAAAAGCATTTACACCTTATCCAACAGAACTGTTGATTGCTACTATTTCAAGGCACTTTCCACCTAATATTTCGGTCTTATTGGTGGGAGCTGTCACTTTAGGGGAGGCCTTAAGTAGATTAAGACAGGCGGATTATTATTTTAAAGGTTCCCATAATGTATTACCGTCTCAATCGGAGACATTCAAACACAGTATTTCAAATTATGCTAAGAAAGATCAGCAGAAAAATTATAGCTTTAATAGTAAAGCACCTTATGATAAATCAAATGTAAAAAAACATATTTCTAGTATGGAAATTCCAGAAAATAAGGATCTGGAAAACGAATAATTTTCACTAAATCTAGCCCAGTTGGTGAAAATTTCTTAAAAAGGGCCATTTTAGAGACTTTTCCTTTTGAAAATAATGAGCAGGAAGAGGGTTTAGAAAATGAACAGTTTTATAAATCTCCCCTTATTAATATCACTGTTTATAATTTTAATTTTCCAGCTTTAGTCGATAGCGGTAGTGAGGTTTCTTGCTTTTCAGATAAAGTTTGGTCACAGTTAGGGGATAGCCATAAAAATATTCCTGCATTTTCATGTGCTGGGGTAAAAGTTGTTGGTGCTTTTAAAACCAAACACAAGCGGGTTGATAAACAAGTATTGCTAACTTTTTCTATAGGTGGACAAAGCTTTGAACATGAATTTTTACTTATTGATGATTTAAATCATCCCGTAATTCTAGGCATTGATTTTTTATGCATTTGTCATGCTAAATTAGATTTTAAGAATAAATGTTTCATTATATTCAAGGATAAAAAAAAACTAATTATACCTGAAATTACTCCCCATCCTTCTCTGATGAATCCTGAAAGAATATGTGCTCATTTAGTTTCGCAGAAAAAATTTGAAGTTACTGCTCCTTCTGCCTCTCATAATAACGAGTTTGAAAAAACTCTGTCCGGTGTCAGTGAAGATTGTCCTTTGGCTGAAAATGAAAAGACTATGTTTAGTCAATTTTTCAGAAAGAATAGGGAAATGTTTTCAGACTCACCTGGACGTATTAAGGTTTTCGAGCATGAAATCAAACTAAAAGATGATTCTGAGTTTTTTATTCGTCCGTGACCGATACCATTCGCCCATAGGAGTGCTGTCGAAGACACAATTACCAATATGGAAAAGTGGGGCGTCATCGAGAGAGCGAATACACCATATATATCACCTTTAAGTACTGTTGTCAAAAAGGATGGAACAGTGCGAGTATGTTTGGATGCAAGACGGTTGAATGCAAGGATGGTGAAAGATTTTGAGCAGCCTCGGCCTATTAGTGATATTTTACAGGGTATTTCTGGTGCTAGGTTCATGTCAACGCTAGATCTGACTATGGGATACTGGCAGATTCCCTTGAAAGCTGATTCTCGAAAATACACTGGGTTCATGGTAGGAACTCGAACTAATCAATTCAAGGTACTTCCTTTTGGCTTGAGTACGGCTGTGTCGTCATTTACTCGATGCCTGGACTTGGTTTTTGGGTCTGATTATGCTGATTTTTTGGTAAAATATTTGGACGACATTTTAATACTATCTCCCTCATTGGAAGCCCATTTAGAGCATCTACAGATCGTGTTCAACCGATTAAATTCGGTAGGTCTAAAATTAAACATTAAAAAATGTCGTTTTTTTCGACAAGAATTAACTTTTCTTGGTTATGTTCTAAATCAACAAGGAGTTCGTCCAGATCAGGACCGCATTCAGGCCATTGTAGATTATGTAGCCCCCTTGAATAAAAAGGAAGTCCAGAAATTTTTGGGGTTAGTTAATTTTGACAGAGGGTTTTGCTCGCATTTAGCTGATGTGTCTGAGCCGCTTCATCGTTTGCTTCGAAGGGGCGTCAAATGGTCATGGGGTGTTAACGAGCAAGAGTCATTTGATGCGATCAAAAGAAAGCTCGCCGAAGCGACTTTATTATATTATCCTGATTTTTCCCTACCTTTCCACGTTTCGGTGGATAGCTCCAGCATAGGCCTCGGTGCTGAAGTTTTCCAGATCGTTGATGGAGATAAAAAATCGGTGGCTTTGGCTAGTCGTTTATTGCTACCCAGAGAAACACTATCATTCAAATGAACAAGAAGTTCTTGCTGCTGTTTGGGCTCTAAAAAAATGGAGGACCTTCCTATTGGGTAAACCGTTTGTTTTGCATACCGATAATCGGTGTTTAACTTATATAAATACTTGTCGGCTGTTGTCTCCAAGAATAAGTCGGTGGGCTTTGTCACTTCAGGAGTATAATTTTGCAATTGAACATGTCCTTGGCTCCCAGAATGTAGTGGCTGATGCGTTATCGAGATTTGCTTGTGCTAGGTTGCCATGTCCAAATGATCGTTGTTTTCGTATCTTGAATTTATCTCTTCCTGCAACGTTCCTTGAAGTTTTAAAAAATATTGCAGAACTTCAAAAAGCCGATGATAAATTGAGTTCGATTCGGAATTGTTTAAACCATGATGATTCGGTGTAAAAACGTTTTATCTTGTCTAATAATACCCTTTACGTTCGACATACTGATGACGAGCCTTATCGTCTGTGTGTGCCTCGCTCTTTGGTTAGAGATTTCTGTGAAGCCTATCATGAAGTTTTCGGCCATTTTGGGGCGTTTAAAACATGGTGTGCGCTGAGAACAGAAGTATGGTGGGCGAATATGTGCCCTGATATTAAAAGAATATTACGCTCATGTGAAGTTTGTCAAAAGACAAAATGTTCCCTCATGCCCAAACCTCCGATTCATCCGATCATTCCCGAGACCATAGGAGACTTGGTGGCTTTGGACTGGATCCGTAGTCGGGGAGGAGCTACTTATCTACTTGTTGCCTTGGACGTTTTTACCAAATTTCTAGCGTTATACCCTTTAAAACGGGCCACTACTAAAGGCATATTGAATCGACTCACTCTGGATTATATACCAAAGGCTGGGAAACCATCTAGAATTTTAAGCGATCATGGGACCCAGTTTACAGCCAAATCTTGGAGGGATACTTTGGAAGCATTGGGAGTGAAGGTAGTCTTTTCCTCTATTAGACATGCTCAGGCCAACACGTCCGAGAGAGTGATGCGTGAGTTGGGACGTCTGTTCCGAGCCTTTTGCTGGGAGAAACATTCTCGTTGGGCTTTTGAGATAAACAAATTTGGAAATATTTTGAATAACGTGATACACGAGTCCACGGGTTTTACACCAAATGAGTTGCACTTTGGAGAGGAGAAACCGCGGTTGTTACCTGCTCAGCTTCGGGTCTCCGGGATCAAGGCTATCCCCGTTGAGCCTAAATTAGTTTTAGCTAGAGAGACCCTTATGAGCAAAGCGTCTCGTAGAGCTGCCAAATATCCTGATCGGCCCTATCCTTCACATAAAGAAGGTGACTTGGTTCTTCTTCGTGCTAACAGTATCTCTTCCGCTCTTAAGGCCGAGACGAAAAAGTTCCTCCTACTTTTTGAGGGACCCTTTATCATTAAAAAACAAATAAGTTACGCCACTTATATCTTGTCCACGCTGGATGGAAAAAAGGAAAGAGGGTCTTTTCACGCCAACTTATTGAAACCATTTTATGTAAAGGAAAATGGGTAGTTCTTCAACGTTAGTTGATTATAATAGTGTTTTATTTTTTTTTCTTATATTGTTTATTGGTTCTATAATGGTAATATTTTACCAAGGTGTTTCCTCTTAACTCTTTTGTGTTTCTAATTATTTTAGTTTTCCATCGAGTAGTATTAAATTTTTTACTGTATGGAAACCTGAGGGGGGCAGATGAAGCGGAATTTCTGACCGTTCTACTCTAGGCATTAAATGTTTTACAGTTAATAAGCGTTCGGAACTTCTTATGTGAATATGTCGATAAATCCTGAATACCTATCTGGTTTTAATTATATTATTGCTTTTATTACCTATTAGTACCCTCTGGAAAGTTTTACCACTACTAGTAGCAATATCGAGCAGGACCCTTATTGGGTTATTTTATGTTCCGCCTCAAACCAGCCGTAAGATGGCGACACTTGGTTGAAAAGGTGCTGGTAATTTTACGGACTTTCGTACCTTTTCGCGTTGGTTGATTTTCCTTAATCTAGAGGGAACTACTTGTATCTTTTCTTTTAAAATAATTGCTCAAGATTCAAATTCCTATCCTTGTAGGTATTATTTTTTTTGTAAATTTTTTTCTCGTTTCTTATCAAATTTGTACCGCAAGCCAACAGGCAAATTTCACATTTTAAATGCTTATTTTCCAAACCTTAAAGCTGATAACTGTCGATTTTGTTAGTAAGGTTTCTTTTGTTTATCAAATTAGACCAGATAATACATCAAGTGCCAGGTAAGTGTTCAATTAATTAATATTTGTTTGAAAATATTTTGTGGCCATTTATGGACTGAATAAATCAGACTTGTTTTATAGAATAATTTATTCTATTATTTTTGTAAATTACATATCGTATTTCTAAGATCCTGTTAATTGTTCCAGCTTTTTGGGAAACTGGAAAAGTAAATCTGTTGCAAATAAAATCCTTCATCTGCTCACCAAACTGACGTTTTATTTGTTGGCCTAACCCACGTAAACCAACCGTTTCACCCAATATGTAACCCCTGTGGACAAGGGTTGGAATCCAGAAGAATATCTATGCGTGTGTCGTTTGGATAGTCCAATGACCCTCCATTGAATGTCCCTTGGACAAATAATTGTGGATATCCACGGGACATGCCATATGTCCAGTAACAAACATCCATAAGCTGTCCATTGAATTGCAGTGTGTTATCTGGACTGCTGATAAAACTTTGACGATGCTGTTTACCATATGCACAGGCATTACAAACAACGTTGTCGACGGCTAGATCAAAACCAGCTTTCTTGATGAAGGATTTCACTCAGTTTTTATTTTGGTGACATAAACGTTCGTGCCAAAGTTGCAATGTTTCCGTTGAATACGTGACACAGGCAAGTTCTGGCGAGATCACGATACAATAATAATTATCGGCTTCTATTTATTGCTTTTCACAAATAAACACTTAGACTAAAGTCAACTCCTTTTTTAACTCAGATTCTAACAGATAACAAGTTCTTAGCCATATCGGGTATAAACAGTACATCGTACAGTGTTGCCAGTATCTACTCTTTTCCGTCAAATGATGCGATATCAAGTTGCCACTTCCCATTGCAAGCACTTAATCACCATTTCCAACATAAACTGGTCGTGGATCTAAAAACTCCGTATACCTACTCACGAAACCATTCACGCTTATTTGAAACATGATTTGATGAATATGATTTGATGGACCTGAGTCTCTTATCCAATAATTATCACTATTGTCACCAATAGTTGTGTTGCCCACAAAAGCTTCTCTTTTTGTTGAGCACATTCTTTTTTGGACAGACCTTCATTTCCTGTCCTTTCCACCCGCACGAAAAACAATCTTTACAGTATTTATTTTAATGATTGGACTTTCGACACAAAGGACAAAACGTAATATTTTCACCCGATTTTTCACTAAATGTTCGTTTTTGTTGAACCATGTAGGTACCTTTGAAATATAACTTCGAAAACAAGGCCACTGTTTAATCTTCCTCATCCTCACGTTATTTGTCCAAACGGAGTTCTTCGGTTAGAAGGTGTGTCATTAATGTTTCAAGCGCTTTCTGGGAGGGTTGTGTTGAATCCCACCCACTATGAAAGTAGTTGTACTTGCATGGTAAAGCCGATAAAATTCTTGTCATTAACATGGACATTAACATTGTACCAATGACAAACTTTCGTCCGATTTCAAATCGTAGACGCTATGCAATTTTTGCCACATTTCATGAGCAGTGATGCAATTAATGGGCAAAAGTAACGGCTTGTTCTTCACAGTTGTAACGTTCAGTTTTCTTACAGTTCGGTCAGCTTTGTGCTTTGTTCTTTAACTTTTGGTCATAGTTGGCCTCATCTTCTCTAGGCTTAGACTGAGTACCTTCGCAGACATCCAGGGATTTTTCACTATGGAATAGTGTTTGCATAACAAACTGCCCCTATGGCCAGTTATGTGAGTTACGCATCTTTAAAATTTTGGTTTTGTCGAGCTCCATTTTCTGAAGACACTACGGCACAAACAACCGCAAACACAACCTCATGTACTTCGTTACTGCAACCCTCTAGAGGGTGCGTAGGGTAAGAATAATTATACCACAAATATATGGGATATTTAAAAGAGATAAAAAGTATATATCCTTAACTCTACGATGTATTCTTATTGACTAACTATTGGTTCGAAAAACGCAAACTTCGCATAACAGCAATCGACCGCGTCGAGCCGCCTATTTTGTTTAATATTATGAGTTAACGTTTTAATTGATTACCATAATAGAGCGTTGTATTATTTTTTTAGACGAACTCTTTCGTTCCGAAATAACTAATATTCGACGTAAAGTTGATGTATTCTTACCACTTGTGTTACCTCTTCCAAAACAAAACTCATGTCGGATTTAAAACATTCAATCACAAATATTCCCAGTTTTATGTGTGTTGGCTGTTGGCAGCATGACGATTTGGCGGCCAAATTGCTAGCTTTGAGAAATGAATAAAACATTCAATAAAGTCACTGTGAGTCAGTGGCGGACATATCACCGGGCAGTTCGGTGCGCCGCCCTGGGGCCCAAGGTTCAGAAGGGCCCCACGATGCCGCGGATTATAAAGTATTTTTGTATCGAAGTAAGTGAAATGGTAAAATATCAAATATGCAAACCAAAAATAATGAAATAATAATTAAGCTACATTCAATAAAGTCACAGTATAGATACCTATAAGTATCTACTAATGAAATATATCGACTATACCGCCCATGCCTAATATTCGTTGAGAGCCTGAGAGCGTTAAATTTGGCAGCTCCCAGACCCAGCCACCCAACATTAAATATACTGTGATTCCCACTATTCCCAGTAGGCCGCATTTTCACTTACTTTAGGGCAAGGAAATTATCAAATACTTGATACTTGCATAGTTTCTTTGCATGATTAAGTAATATTAGTAAGTGGAGTGCTAAGACATACTGTAGCTGCTTCAGACAGAAGATATAAAAAAAAGGTAACGTAAGTACCTACTTGTTAAGAATATTTATATTTTTACATATTGTTTTATCTTTTGTATCAGCCTAAAGACTCTAACGAATTGTATTTCTAAGAAAATTAATTGAATGTATCTATATGTCTCAATTACTTACTAATTACTTTACTTTGATAAATACGATATTATAATTATATAGTGGATGGTATACAATGGCGTAGTTTAAAACAGTGAAATCGTTGGCCCTCCCCCCGCGGCAAATATTGTGGGGGCCGTCTTTTCATAAATTGACTAAGACTAAGAGCCTAATAATAATAATAAACTATTTTTGTTATGATAGGAACGAATAAATACACTAGTTTTTTGTTTAAAATATAGTCGGCTATCTTTGAAGCCCCCAGTTGTTCAAGGGCTCTCTCGTCATGTGTGCTCCACGAAATTGTCAACTATACGCCACTGGCCACTGGTGTGAGTGATATGCATTATAAGATCCTTTACACAAATAGTGCACTATATAAAAATCGGCCTTTCCTATTGGTCGATCCGCATGGCCCTCCGCTCGCTTCGCTCGCTACGGGAGCTCAAGAAAAGAAAACTAACCAGGTGCTAACCCAAGCACGCAGACATATCGTAATACGAGATGGATCGACCAATAGGAGAGGTCGATTTTTATATAGTACACTATTTGTGTAAAGGATCTTTAAATGCGAATGATATAGCATGCTTTATAGTTTAACCTTTAACATGGTTCAGTGTGATGCATCGGCATATAGGAAATCACAAGCGAATTTTAAATTTACTCTCTATATATTTGTTAATTGTTGACTTTAGAGCATAATTAGATTTTTTAATGGTCTCTATATGGTAAATACTTTAGGTTAAACGTCTTTGGTAAATACACATGCCGAATTTGAACAATTTTTTACAAAAGAATCTTAATTTATGCTGGTGTTTGTAGTATTACTTGTTCAATTTCAGTGAAAAAGTAGCTGTAATTTCATTCAAATCAGTTAATATTGGCAGGATTGGCTCGTCTAAATTTGGTCAAATTCGGCATGTGTATTTACATAAACTTTTAAAAAGATTTAATAGGTAATTTTGCCAATGCCAGTTTATTATTAGTTTATTATTAGTTTTTATATTTTGTTTAAAGTATTTTTATTTTCTGGCTTTTTATGTGATACGCAAAATACCAATCTACAATTTTTGATATTTACTAACTTTCATCCTAAATAAAAATTTATTTTATTTTCTTACTTTTCATGGGATACGAAAAAATATTAGTTCTTTATTAGTTTTCATCCTGAATAAAAAATATTGTTATATTCTTACTTTTTATGTAATACTCATATATCATGTGTTACCTATGAGAAATGCCTTAACTTAGTTTTAAAATATACAGGGGGTAGGGGCCCACAAATATCTTTTGCCCTGAGGTCCACGCGTCCCTAGATCCGCCGCTGCTGTGAGTTAATGAGCATGAGGTATGATGGTAAATACTGGGATAGTGAACATATAGTTTGGAAGTTGTTCGAGTATTTCCTATATATTCTAACATTGTAACACCAGCTCCCCGACTAGCGCTTAACGCTTAAACCCATCTTTCATGTTTGTAGTGAGAAGTAAGATAGGTCAGTATCGCACCGGCCCGATCCCTGCTACATCAAACGAAAACTGTCGAAGCTGCCTTCGGGTCGATATTAGACAAACGCAGACAATCTAGTGTGGAGAAATCGAGAATGCACGCGCTTATTATTCGTATGGTTATCATTGTTTGCACCTAGTTATGCGCCAAGTGACTGATATTTGCGAGTATATTAATTGTGTTTAGTTTAATTAATTGAATAAGGTAAGTAATCCTCCTGTTAAATTATTGCTGGAAATGTTAGTTAAGGGGTTGTCAGTAGTGAGTCAGCTGCCATTTAGAAGTTTTCAGTTATCGTTTCCTTTAAAATTCTGCTTATACTATTAGTGCACCATGTCTGCGAAATGCGCACGCAGCGGTATCCTGAAAGCCGCGAAAGTTAAAGGTGCAATTGGTATTTTTGATTAGTGGAAAATGGTAAACAGCAAGAATAACATAATTGCTTTTTTAATTTAAGAATTAACAGTTTTACCGTAATAAACATGTCATGTCATGCTTATATGCATGGTTAAATACAATAAACTCTTTTTAAGGTCAAGTCAACCATCAGAGCATTCGAATTTCTGAGAAATAACTTCCGCTGGTGATTATTCATAAACGTCCAGTGAAACTCGTTTTATAAAACATTATGATTGACACAAGAGAGAAAAATAGTCTAATAATCCAATAAGGGAGGAAATGCATTTTCCTCCTTAGTTATGCATAGAGTACCTACCTAACTTTATATACTTTTTATAATTGTGACGCAAAAATGTGTAATGCTTTCATACCACAGGCCCCTAAAAAAGTAGAATGCCGATTTGATTTCAAATATATGGTAGGTATTGGTAGCCAGTGCTGGGCAGTATTTGAATTTGTATATACTTACTAGTATTTAAATACTAAACTGATATTTGTATTTGCACTGGTACATTTGAAGTATTTAGTATTTATTAAAAGTATTTAAATACTTGTGAAGTATCGAACTTCTACTACAAGTATTTAAATATTTGTGGAGTATTTAACTACTTCTAAAAGTATTTAAATACCTTTTGGTTTGCAAATATTATGTTTCGAAGGTTTTAATTCGTCAAAT